>CABIKL010000886.1:0-18338 GCA_902196195.1 Aptinothrips rufus | reverse complement strand
AAAAAAAAAAAGATTTAAAAAACAATAAGATGTTACATGTTTAATCATATTGTGAATAAACAAAACTTGTGAGTCACAGTTATCTGACCTGCTGTTGAGGGTCAATGCATAGTGGGAAGCAATTTGACTGAGTGGTAAGAATACCATTCTGCACAGAGAGCTCATCTTGAGGAAGCCCTTCAGATGTCCATCTCGAGACAAAGAAAAAACAATGGTTAAGAGAAAGGGCAAAGACAATGCTGATATTTAAGTTCATTTCTTTTCAGCACTTGACAAATATTTCAATTGAAATACCTGCTGATCTCAACGTCAGATGTGAGATGCTCTTGAACTTTCCATGGGTGTGTAAGAGGTATCCCTTTGTCTAGAAGACTTTGCTCCCAATCATCATGCAACATGGTTTGACGATAATCAAAGCTAAAAGGACCAGCATATGACAAAAACGAAGCTGCCAAGATGCAATTTCCCAGCAGTTGTTTCTTATCTTCATGAAGTTTTGCTAAATCTTCAGTCCACCTTACAACAGTGCATTGAAAGTCAGCCATGAAATTGTAATAAGTTCCAGAATATTTATGTCATAATAAATTGCACTTGCAAACCTTTCATTCTCAGACCGTAGTCCTGAAAAAAGCTTGTCAGCAGCAATAAGTCGACGTTGCATTATATCAGCCTCTTCCTGAAGTGCTTGAGCTTCAGTCATTGCGGCAGTATATTTTTCATTGAGATCTGCTAATATTCCCTCTATTTTGGCAATTTCACGGTTCATATTCTCAAGATATTTTGTGGCCTGCACAAAGATAATATTTAAATATTATTTTCTAGCAAATAAAAATTCTAGTACACTTCAGGGACATATTACTTACCTGTGCAAATTCGGCTTCAAGTGCAGCTACTTTTTCTTTTTTGGGTCTTACTTCTTTATAAACAGCACAATAACCTAGAACAGCTTCCACAAAACGCAAGAGACCATATCCAGCCTTACTGATTTTCTCCATACCTTCCAAATTGCA
Organism: Aptinothrips rufus; assembly: GCA_902196195.1. NCBI lineage: Eukaryota > Metazoa > Arthropoda > Insecta > Thysanoptera > Thripidae > Aptinothrips > Aptinothrips rufus. The sequence goes on along the minus strand of CABIKL010000886.1, from coordinate 17,328 downwards.
TTTCTAGAATTCAGAGAAAAAATATTAGGAGAAACTGAAGAAGTTTCATTTTCATTAGATATGTTTGAAAATGATTTTGCACTAACTTTCATATGTGCTTTCACAGCTTGAACTTGTTTTTGTGTGATGTTGTCACAGTTAATTTGCTGAAGATTTCTGAGAAAGTTCGGATCACTAAGCATTCCTTTCGCTGACTTCCAGTTGACTTCTTTAATGCCTTTGATTATAACAACACATTCACACACTATTTGCACAGCTTCAGGTGGTGTTGCAAATGACCTGAAATTTACAAAATTAATATAAATGGTGTACTTATAAGAATCTTCTGGCTTATAAAATAAAAACAGTTTTACAGTTTTACAGACACAACCTCCAAGAAAATTATTGACATACCGCTCTTCCCAAAAAGCATCATCACTAGGCAGCATGAAAATGAAGTAGACAATAGCTGCACAATGCTACGATTGTATCAGATTCAGATAAACAATTTTGCATTGCATTGCCTCACCTGATCTCAGTTATGTCGGACTTTTCGAGCTCTGCAAGCGCTGAGCGGGCTGTCTCCAGAGCAGGCATCGCTTCTGCCAACACCCCTTCGGCTTCACCCTTCTCAGTCGCAATAACTTTAGCCTGCTGCTCTATTTCAATGCTTTTCGTAGTTGCTTTGTCTTTCTTTTGATTTGCAGACTCAGTGGCTGGAAGTAAATGTCAAAAAATCTGCATGTATTCAATTTCAAATAAATTGGTGACAGCTTATATTATTTGCAAGTAAAAAATTACTAACCATCTCTAACTTGGGTCAAAAGAGAATTGCTAGCTGCCTGCTTTTCAGCCACAACTTTCTTCTGAACTTCCAATTTCTGATTTAGAACACCAAGCTCTGCCCTTGCCTCTTGCATTTTCACCATTCCACCCATAAGTCGTTCACACTAACTCAGGATCAAAAATAGCATACACTGTGAGTGCATATCACAACGTACAGCAGCAGTAGAAACACAGCAATAGAAATAAAAAGATATTACCTGTTGATCTATTTCCCGTGCTCTCACATCTAGCTGCTTTAAGTATACTTTGATAAAGTCAAGATAATGTTTTGGAGTGACAAAATTTTTTCTTCTAAATTTCATCAAATAGTCTTGACTATACTCTCGAACTGATACATGTGTATGTACAACATGATCAACAATACTATCACGATGTTCTTCTGGTATTTTGGGGTTCTGAGAGAAGGTCAGAAGGTGATTACATTGAAAATTTCCAAAGCCTGTTATGTCTGACATCTAATGAATACTTACATCAGTGAGGTACACGTGAGCAACTGCCAGCAGTGCTTGAGATGGCCATGGGAAGAGCCAGTCAATATAAGTGTTGTTTACAAGACCAGGAAAGTTGCGACACCAGTTGCATAGATTTTCACCCGAAGGAGACATTGCTAAGACAATATGAAGGTTGTTGGAGCAAAGATGCAAGAAATAGTTCCAAACACCATCCCTAGCGAGACAAAGTTTCAAAATAATTAATACAGTCAATCAATTTTTGTAGCCCCTTTAAAAAAAATATATGAGATGCAATCTATTGCTTATTGGGTACCTACTTCGTAACTCCAAAACCAGCATCTTGAGCATTTGATCGAAGGGTACCCACAATATTTTCTTTTTCATCATCATTAAACAAAGCAGGTATGATACCGATAGTTAAGATATTATTGATAAACTCAAGAAATGCTAAAAATTCCAAACAATGAAATGTTATGATTATAAACAAGAAAGTCAAAGAAAACATTACATTTCCTGCATAAACTATACCTTCTTCTACAACCTGGGCTGCAGTGAAGAGGAAAATCATACTTTTATTATCTACACCTAACGTGTAAAAAAGCTTCTTCATATCTTCCTTGAACATGTACTCATTGTATCCTCGGCTGAGTGATATTTCAAAGACTTCACAACCTGCAGTATCAAATAAAAGGCAGTTTGAACAATTCTGCAAACAACAGAAAAAAATTAATTATATGTACAATTTGCATACCTGCAGCAAAAGCAGCCAGTCTTGTTATACTCTGCTTCCCACTCCCACCAACACCAACTATTAGTACATGGCCTCGATTTATACGAAGAGCTCTGTGTACACGTGTTATATGTTCCAAGGCATCGTCAAACAACACCAGATCCATTTCCGAATGTGATTCATTGTACTCAACAAGAATCTGCACAAAATGTTAGAATATTACAACACTTATTTGTCATATGAAACGACAATATACAATAAGCAAATCAAATTTTAAAACAGAGGTAAGAATGATTTATTGATTTATGTGAAACACCTCTTGTAGAAGGTGATAAACGGCTTCATAGTCCAGAAGATCTTCGTAACAACGCTGCTCATCATAGTGGAGAGCATTGCGGTAATCGCCAAAGAGCAAAGGATCTCTTAAAACATACTCCTGGAAAGTTAATTCCTCATCTACACCTTTAACTTCCTCCTCAGCTTTGGAACTAGAGCCTGCATCAGAGCCTTCTAGTGCATCAGCATCATCTGGAGTTCGATCAATGCCTTCTGTTTTTGTAGCCTGTGAATCAAGAGTTAACAACTTTAAGATGTTAGCTGCGGGAAATTATTTCAATAGGTGATAAGGTGAACTTCAGGATGTCTTACAGTCACATCTCTCTTTTCTACTGGAAAATATTCCTCTATCATTTTCTTCATCTGATATCGCATCAACTCTTGGTCCTGCCAAGCATTGTGAGCACATTAGTATAACTTAATTTAACACAGAAGTTCAAAGAATTCTGTTTGACAAGTTGATGGTCATGTGCCACTTACCTCCTCAGTAACCAGACGATCACATATCACCCTTGTAAATTCATTCCTCCACACTCTGACAAATTGTCTAGTTCGCTCATACAGTTCTGGCTTTGTCAAAACCATCCCGCTGCATATTCGAGACAAATCTCTCAAGTTAAAAATGTAGTGGAAGCGAGATGGAGTTGGAGGGAGCTGAGACAATGCGATCTGTGCAAAGAGAATAAGGCAAGAAATTACTACTCATCAGCAACATTACTCTTCACATTTGGGTAAGAAGTAATAGAAAAATTATGAACCTGATACAGTTTTAAATTAACTTCAACCAAAACTGGCACAATCAAACGAATTTCTCCAGTAAATGGCTGAGTGTGTCCGGCAAGAATTGAATTGTAAATGTATTTCAAGGTCTCATCAGATGGGAAAACTAGGCTAAGCACAGAAAAGAGTGAAAGAAATCGAGGATCCACAACATTTCGCCCACCACCTGCAGTTCCCATTGCAGCCAAAAAGCCTGAAATTAAAATGAAAAATGAAGAATGTAGCTCGTTTGAAAAGTTTTAAATGATGTTCAAATCCCTGTATGCTTACAAGTATCTTTGAGTTGCTTCCAATAGAGGTCTTTTCCACGACCATACATGCCACCTCTGTCAAGAAGCAATTTCAGTAACGCTATTGGCTGTTGAGTACCGTAAGTGTCAACCTAAAATTAAATTAAGATTTTATTTTGAAAAAAGAAATAAGTGGTTTAAGACTTTTCATAGCAGATAACTAAGAGAAATTTTCTTACCTGAGGCATATTGAGATCATCAATAAAGATAACAAGTTTCTTCCCTACTGGTGGACCATAAATTTCTTTAGTCCTTTTTTCGACAACAGACTCTAAAGTTCGTTGGACATCCATTGATGTAGTACGAGATGAGAAGTTAACGTTGACCCTTGCCTTAGAAAAGAAATGATAGAAACAAGTACTGTACATTTTGCTTTCCACAAATTTATCTTTACTTTTACGTCAGAAATAAAGACATGAAACATTGAACTTACATATGTTTCCTTATTTAATTGGCGAAGGAAATCCAACAAGATGGCAGATTTGGAGGTGCCAGTGTCACCTACCAAAACAACAGGTCTTTTCACCTAAAGAAAACAATTTTAATACGTTTTTAAATAATAGAAATAATTAATTCTTTCACATTCTGTTAGCACGTGTGGCCTGATTATTATAGCTCTGAAGGTTATTGTCTGTTGTCATTTTAAAAGAAACACTGAGTAAAAACATTCTTCAGAGCAGTTTCAGCTGACAAGTCTTTCTTACACTACAACACATAAAAAGGCTTACCTTACGGAATATCCGATCCTTAAAGAAATGCTAAGGCAGCAAGAATAAAGCAACATTCTGGGTAAAGCAATTCTCTAAAAACAGCATAACAAAATATTTCAATAGTTTTATTTAGTTTTTTTGTAGTTGAGAAAGCTTTAAGATTTGAAATGTGAAACATACTAACTTTTATCAACAAACGAAGGAACCAAGTTGTCCTTTCAGTATCAATTGTGGGCACAAGAATTTCACTGAAGTTTTTGTTCGGATCATGTGTATATTGTGGAACCAACCATTTCCAGGCATGCCATTCTTTTTTCTCAATATCAAAAAAGTAATCAAATAGTGATGGCTGAGAAGAAGGCAAATACTCTGGAAACCCAGAAAACGAATATTTTAGCTCTGAGTCATAGACTATCCTTATGAGAATATCTCCAACTGGCCAACAGGGATCATACTTGTAGAAGCAGGATTATCAGAAGAGTCTTCTGCAACCACCATTCCAGATGTCTGTTTCACAAAACGATCAAAAGGCTGCCTACTTGATGCAACAAGTGGAGCTCCCAATGAGCAATACAGGGCTTGAATGAAGATGCACTCCAACAACTCAGCACGAGCCATACGCTCCAAGGCAATCAGGGGATCCTCCCTCTCATCTTCTGGAGGCGCTTCAGATGCTTCTTCCTCAGGAATGAGCTCCAGGGGAAGTCGAGGGTCAAGTGGAGGAGGAGGTGGACCAGGAGGAAGTGCTTGTTCAACATCTTCTTCCTCTTCTGCTGATTCAATATCTTTAAGTTTAATGAGAGGAATTTCTTCTTCATCATCAGGACGGACAACTGGGACAAGAACATCCAGCATGAAGCATAGTTGAGTAACCTGAATGTGCATAGGAACCATAAAAAGTCTGCTCGTAATAGCGACCGACAGAGATTTTAAAAAAAGCTGTAAAAACAACAATACGTGCCAAATTAAGTGCAGTCTGAGGAACTGCCATTTGTAGAGGCTCGCCTTCAACTGAGCCCATGATTCCTTCAAGGATGTAACGAAGAGTATTTGGAACATATCTATTGAATAAGGTACTGAATGTCTCCCGTTCTTCTTCATTTGGACGTGAGCTAAGCCACCGCTGCCAGTATGGCAAAAACCCAAGATTTTTGGGATCAACATACACCATTCCAGCACGAGAGACAGTAGCAGGAGAGGCATATTGTAAATCTCCCACCTGCAAATGAATATTACTCACTTGAGGTCAAATCAAGCACATTAAGTTACTAGTATGGATTCAACTTTACTCAAAAAGTTCAATCACCTCAAAAAGAAGGGCACAGTGAGGTTGCAAGCGAATACGTTCCCCATTAGCTAAAGTGAGTAACTTGTTGTCATCCATAACAGAATTCATATTTTCAATCCATAGAGCATCTACATCTCCGTCAAAAAGGATATATCGGCGTTCTGGCTTATCTGACTGTTCAAGAGGTTTATTTATTTCTCTAAAGATATTTGAGAGGAGACCGTCTGTCCAGTCTCGGGAAGCCGGATCTAATATACCATAGAGCTCAATTACAGAGCAAGCCTGAAAACAAAATAACAGATCCTTTACCAGACCATTCAAAAACGTACTTCACTGATTATATGACCAGAAATTTATGAAAACCTTTGGGTTGAGAATATAAAGCTTGGTGGGCAAACCCATTGAAGTTTGGGCTTTTACAAGTGCCTCAATTACAACAGTTTTTCCACCGCCTGTAGGTCCAATTATCATAGTTGAATGACGTGTCATCATTGTTTCATACAACTGCACAACTTTGTCAACCTGAATGTGAAAAGAAAAGTTAAACAACTTGCCGACCTTCCCTGCAAAATTAAATGAAACATTTGAACAATTTAAAAAAAAATATAGTCAACATACCTGCTCTGGCAGTAATATGTAATTCTCATTTTGAAAAGCCTGTTCAACAGCAAGATTAAAGTCTGGATATTGTACTCGAGAGCATTCCAAACCCGGAAAGAGGTCTTTAATGAGACCTAAGAAAAGTGGGACATCCTCATACACGAACTTAGGCAAGTTCATGTCTCTAAGAACAAAAAGAGGAATAGGTACAAATTTAAAACAGTATAGGAAGAGGGCATCGGTTGCAAGATATCATACCTCAAAGCTCGCATAAGAACAACATTTTCTGAAAGATCAGGTGAACCCCTTTTCAGCTCTCCAGCCATAACAAGAACTGACTTCAATGCTCGTAAACCAAAGTCATAATGATTTTGTTTTGAAAGCTGGCCTCTGGCTAAGTGATACAGTACAGTCATTTTTTTGGCAAGCACCTATTATTAAACAAAAAATTTAGTATATTTTGTAAAACTTGAAAAAAAAATAAAAAAAAATACAGACATTGTACAAAATTAATACCTTAGCCTGCAAAAATCCCTCTGAAAAGAGCATAATTTGACAGATTTGTTCTAAGTCAGGTACAATGCACACAACTGGACGGAAAAGAGCTTTCACAGACTCAGGTAATTCTGTTCGACCTGCATACCCAGGATTCATTGTAATGAAGATGCCAACTTTTAAATCTATTGATATTTCTTGTCCTTCAAACTGTAAAAGTAAGAAGCAATCAGACAATCTCATTAGTACATGGTAAATAAGAATATCAGAGACAATGATAAGAACAACAAAAATTACATTAAAGCGTGACATCTTCATTATTAGTGCACTACGAATAGTCTGCAACTGAGTTGAAATTACTGACAAAACTGCAATGTCAATTCGATTGAACTCGTCAAAGCATCCCCAAGCACCACACTGACAAAGTCCAGACAAAATTTTTCCCACAGCTTTATAGTCCATGCCTTCTCCACAATTTGTCACCATACAGAGAAGACCCAAAGCTTTTGCTAAATCTTTCGTTGTTTCAGTCTTGCCAGTACCCGCTGGCCCTGTTGATGAAATCCAAATTATTAATTACAGGAATAATTATGGATGAACAAACTACCAGCTATTGATCATACCAGCAGGAGCGCCTCCAAGCTGCATTGATAGAGCTTGAGTCAATGTTAGATAAATGCGATCAGTTAAAGGGGTGATAACCAACCGCCCATTAAGTCCCATGTACTCATAACCATAATCAAAGTTTCCTGAGAAAGAAGATATTTGACACATGAGAGAATACAAAATATATTTTTAGTGGAAGGCTTTCTTTTTTAACAGAAGAACTTACCTGTGCATTGAACAACAATCAGATTGTTAACATCCCTCATCCAATAAAACCGAAGTTGACTTTCCCAGCTAAAATCTTGGTCATCCATGACACCATCCCTAACAAAATTCTCTATAATATCTCTTGTATGAACATCAATTATTAACACGGTGTTGAACTTTTTGCGGTCATTTGGAGTCAACTTCTGCCGTACCATAACAACCAGTTCATCAAGCTGGCTGTTCATCTGCTCAAGATACTGTCTCATAGCTTTCTTGTTGCCTTTCTTCATTTTGTCAAACACATTTTCTACCTCTGCTGTCCACCAGACCTGATTACTTGCCAAAACCACCATGCCCTGGTAATCCAACATCCATTCACACCTGACATAAAAATTAAAACAATGAACCGTCTCAAGACTTTAAGCTGGAACTAAAGTTGAGGAACACTGCACATTCATACCTCGGCCGCCGCACTTTCCCATAGTCATAAATTGCTTTTTTGGTGATATAGTGATTCGTTTTACGCATCTGAGCAAGGACTTGATTCATCCACATTTCAACCTTTCCCTCAGCAAGGACAGTGTCCCTGAACTCCATAATTTCGCCTTCACATGAGATCATAGCGGAGGCTACATCATGCTCTTGACTGTCTTTTCCCAGTTGTAAACTTGCAATATTGTCAAACATCTAGAAAAACAGGACTTTTAAAGACTTGGCTCATATGAGCTCAATATCTTGATAGAAAAATTTTATAAATAGGACAATACACACCTTCACCATATGTTCTTGACAACAGGTGACTTTACTGCTCCCCAAAATTGACAATAATTCATCATCCGAAAGGAAGAAAAATCTTGGGAAAGCATTCCTCTTGGACTCTAAATATTCATTTAACATTTTCTGGCACTGCTCAAGGCCATACGTTAATGCTTGCAGTTCTGATAATCTATCATTTGGTAAAACACAGCAATCAAGAACTTTTGGATTTCGAACAGAATTCATCATTATCTGCCAGACAATGAAGTTATTTTAGTAAGTTAAAGTCAGGCAGGAGAAAAAAAGTATACAGGACAGTACAAAGTATCTCTTTACCTTCCTGTAAATTGCATCAATTGTATCAAATTTCTTAGCTTCAAGGGGCAGTTGGTGTCGAATGTCTCCTCCAATAAATATGCCCTCCAAATAAAGCCATTTCCTTTGAACACCCAACCATTCTTCAAGAACTTCTGCAATGACTGTGAGATTATGTTCCCACTTTTGTACTATTGGTAGGAAAGGGCCAACAAATCTGTAAGAAAGAAAAACAAAATCAGTACTTTTGTTTCATTTTTAAATTTAAATGAAATGACTTGACTGAAACTTACTGAGAAGCAGACATGCTTTGAAGGCTCATTGTATGTTCATCAAGGATTTGCAGTATTTCATCTACAGAAGATAGAATAAAGCCTCTATCCTCCGATCCCAACTGATGACTTACAGTGCTAAGGTTTAACCTCGTCCATGTTTCAGATATGTCTTTAACACCTTTTTCAATGCTCAATTCTTTAACTGCATATCCTATGATTTCTAGAGCAACATCTGTGTATCTTGCCAAGTCCATAGCAAACATGTTTTCTAAAGTGAAACGATCAGCTGCCATATCAAAGTGCTCTCCTGTCTTGTCCATGAGTGCTTGCCAATGACGTTCGCGCATAGCTTCATTTTTCAGCTCAACATACAAAGGCACACATCCTTTGAATTCTTTCATTCGCTTTTCTAATGTTTTTGCCACTTCTAACTCTTTAGCTCTTCTCGGAAGCTTTTTCCATTCCTTTAAAAAACGTTCCATCCCTTCCACAAGCTCCGCAGGATTAAGATTTACCCAGAGAGTTTTAGACCATGTATCCCTTGCCGCTTTTTGTGACTTGTACAATTCAAATATAAGTTCCATGTGGGTAAAGTCCTCAACAGCAGACAAAAAATTTGCATAATCAGTCAGAGGCAGATCAAAGAGTCTCTCCGCTGTCTGCATTCCAGCTTTTTTCTTCTGAAGTTCATCAATTTCCATCCTGCATACATCCATAAGCTTTAAGCCTTCATCTAGATTATCTCCCACAGATCCAGGTCCTTCAGCAAAAAATCTCTCTACAAAAGCACTGCATGCACCTAAGAAGTCATAAATTTCTTCTTGTGTGGTGACTGCAAATTTAGCTTTAGTTTTCTGGAGGTTTCTGGATCTTAACATTGCAGCAACATAAAGCTCCTTCCAAGTTTCTGGCAATGTTGCAGCAAGAGCCTCGTCTTCTTCATTCACTTGAATATTATGGGTTCTGAGAGTTGTGTGCCGTTCCATCACTTCATTGTACAACAACTCTGCCCTAACATTCATGCCAAGCACAGTACATATGGTCTGGAGAACCAGTTTGAAAGAATCCAAATCTTGAATTGGACTTTGCAAATCCCGTTTTAGCTCATGCAACTGGCGGTAAAAGTCATGGACCATGTTATGAGTGTTTTCTGAGAGGTGTTGTCCCAGGCAAGCTTTCCATTCATTTGCATGGAACTTGACTGCATCCATTAAAGGAAGAAGATTAATACGAATGCAATAGATGTCTTGATGGCTTTCAATTTCATCAATTTCGGATATAAGCTGTGAATAATGACTAAACTTCTCATCATACTGCAAAAGAGTGGGATTTCTTGAGGCAAACTTTTCGCAGGTGCCAACCTTATCATAAGTCCACAGATTCTTGTGTTTTTTCCATATTAGTAGGTATTTTTGTACTTCATCAATGACTCTGCGTGCAGTCTCCTGCAGTTTTATGTACATATCAATTATCTGTTGAACTTGTGCGAGATCTTCAAACATGGTAAATTGGTGTGTCTTGTCCGAGTCAGGCATACGTTGTTGGGGACATTCTAAACAAGTACCATGCATCCAACGAGGAAACGAACTAAGACGTTCCATGAAATCCCTTACGCTATGAATTATTATATTGAAGACTTCATTGGTGGTTGGTCGCAAAGTCACCTCAGGAGCAGCCAAGAGTGTTTCAATTTGAAAGCACGGAGTATTGCCAATGAGAAGTCGTTCAAAATCCACCAAGTTTCGCAACACAAACTTAACAAAAGCTGAAAATGTTCGGCCTTCCCAGTACTGATATGAATGTGCCATCACAGGTGCGCGCCCGCTACTTGTTTGTAAAACCAAGCCTTCCAATTTCATAAGTACTGGTCCAAGCCCACTGTAAATTATCATCATCTGACGAATACTTTCAGCACGATTTCTTTCCATTTCTGAGAAGTACATTTTGCACCCTAAGCATGCCGAGTCACCCTCATAAGCTCTCACAAAGAAAAGATTGAATTGCTCCAATTGAGTTAATCTTTGACTAACTTCAACAGACACTGCTTCCATTTGACTCACAAGAGACACTAAGTTGCGTAACACTTGCTGACAACCAACTGCAAAATTACGTACTCCTTGAGATGTCCAATTAACTCTGGAAAGTCCTGGCTGCATTTGCTTTTCAACTTCTCGCAAATGAGATTTAACAAACAGGAGCTGAGGTATGTCCAAACGATCCACCAGATTGTTATAATCTGATACAAGTTTACAAATAGCTTGATAATCAGCATGAAATCGGTCCTTTTGATGCGCTACCATTCTGATTGTAGCCGGTAAATCGTATCCAAGAACTTCAAGGAGCTCTGCTTCAGCTATAACACTGAAAAGTTCTGGATCAAAATTCACTTCCAACCTTAGGTTGTTTTCCACGAGTACATTATCTCCAATAAAGTCTTCCCATGTGAAGGAGGAGGATGGCCCAGGAAAAAGGGCTTTGTGGCTCATTCCCATCCTTGAACGTCCCTTTGCAGCCCACTTCAAACCAATGGCAACAGAGCCTAAGCCAAGTCCATGGGAGGGACCCTGACTCACAGACATGACGCTTTGACGGGCGGTCATGGCATTGGAGTGACCAATTCGAGTTACTGAAGACTGACTGGAGGTAAATGTCTGTTGCGATCCCATACGTGCTATGCGAGGTACAGACCTCTGCATAGACATATTATGCCTCCGTCCAGCGCGAAACCCAAATTTGTTATTTTTCCGAAAACAAGCATCTGCAAATTAATATGATAGAGCTGAACTGCCATAAAATTTTACAATTTTTCTTTGATCTTGTGGATTTGGTATTTTAGGGTACTTACGCACACTCTCTTCCAATCGTAAAATATTTCTTGACATCGCATGTTTGATGTCTTCTTGTACTTTTAATATCCATGACTCAAGACAGCCGAGCTCAAATTGTTGCATTTGTTTTCCAACTTGCAAATAGTCAGCAAAAGTCTATTTTGAAAACAAATAAAACCAATTTTTATTCCTTTCTACTGTAATTAAGTGAGGGTTAACAGAAACTACACATCAAGAATGTATCTGATTACCTCCTGCAGCAATTCACAGTTCTTTAACTCATCCACTTTCTGAAAAACAAGCACAGGCCTCTTGAGTGTTTGAAACAACAGCCTCTCCCAGAAAATTGCACCAGCAACAGGAGGCTGATTTCGTAGTAGAGGGGGATGGCGTTTACCTTTCTAAATCAAAAGTTAACAAATAATTGTACAACATTTACAAAGAAATTTGATTGCGTTTGAGAAATGGATAAAACAACTTCATCTTACAGTGAAAATATGCTCTATGTTGGACACTTCTTTGCTGAACTGCTGCATTATTAGATCAAATTTAGTCATAAGCTGTTCTTGAATTGCTTCCCTTGTTTCCATATGCTTGAACTTTAAAAGCATCTCAAGTGCTTCAGTTGATGATCTGAAAATAAAGGTTGAGAGTTAGATTGCAATTAATTGGTCAAAGTTTGAAAATGTTGAGTATCAAACAAACTAATATAGTAATATGCTGACTGAGTACAAGCTGGGAATACATCTCGATGCATAATAGTAAGAGGAGTCATTATCACATCTGACTCACCTAAGAGCTTTAAAAGACTCATCAATAAAGAATTTTGCTTCTTCCTCAAGTCTACGAACATGCTGTTGGAAAGAACTCATGAGTGCATCCCAATTTTCAGCATAGCTTCTGGAGTAAATATCAAAGTCTGCACTTTCAATAGGTACAACTAAAGCCTCAACTCTTTTCACAACAGCATCAATTTGTGCTGGGTCACTGATAATGGATTTCAGTTCTTGTCCAAATATGTTTCGGAACTCTTGTATAATCTAAATTAAACAAGACAAAATAATCAATTATCAAATTACCATGACAATGATATCAAATTTGTTGACAGCAATTAAATCTGTTTTACCTTGGACACTTCATGAAGATCACCACACACTTTTGCAATGTATTCACTATTTGCAAAGAGTTTGTTTTTATCAAATTCCCAGCGCTGTCCTTTACCAGAGGCTTCAATCTGAGCACGAGTTTCCATGTAACAGGTTCTCCACATTTCCAACATCTGTTTTGCCTCTTTAGTCTGCTGTAATATTTGCTCAAGTGGAAGTCTGCACAGTTACGGAAAGAACAGTGAAAATCCATCATGAAATTTACACCAATGGTCTTGCATTCCTACAGCTACGTACTTAAACAGTGTTTTCACTTGGAGGGCTGAAGAAGCTTTACTGCAAAGAGTGTTGGAAATTCGTAGCATGAGAGAAACCAATTGATCTTCATTGCAATAGAAGCGTGAAACAACCCAGAGCATGTGAAGACCATCAATAAGAACAGGCAATGAATCCCTTACAACTCCGAGATCCTGACAATGTTCCACAGTCTGCATACAACAAACAAACATTGTATTACAATTGAATCAAATTTTCATTCATCTCATTTGTAGTAAAACATAAATTTTTTACTAACCTTGAAATGACGGACAACTGTTGATAAGAACTTCACATTGTATCTAGCTAGCTCATAGTTACGCATGAAATCAGTCTTAAAGGTCTCAAAATAGTGTCCCACATTGGACGATGCTGCATCAAGCACATCAAGGACCAGCAAAACAGCAGGAGCTTTAAACTGTTCCACAAGCAAGCTCAACCCAGCATCACGTTCTTGCCAATACTCAAACTCAGCAAGGGGTCCATCCCCAACAGGTTTCTAGACACAAAAATAATTTAGATGAATGAATGAATTAAACCGTATCATTTGTGCATTGAGAAAAGACTAGCGGCCAATCATTATCATAAAGATAGAACGAAGGTCAAGGGCTATTAAGAAAGGCAGAGAAAGTCTTTTCTTCCAGTTAATGGCCACATAACTTTCAAAACCTACATCTGGTTTACTGAGATGTGAAATAAATGAAAACTGACCTTTGCGACATATGCCTCAATAACACTATTTATGTGTCTTCCCCAAAGTGTTACAACACTTTCCAACTCTGAAACTAGTGCAGGATCTGTGGCAAGGCTTTCAGCAGTTGCTCCATGAACATAGAGAGCTGGTATATCAGGGATTTTTAGCATATTGTCTCCTTCTAAATGCTGAATTGTCCTGTCAGTGCAAATAAACATAGCAAAATTAATGCCTGAGACTAAGTGAAGAGAATGAGAATGAATGATTTAAGAGCATGCTTAACACACCAGTCAACTGATTTTATGAATGAGCCGAGGTCATTTAGCAGTTCCTGTTTGGTAGGCATATTGCCAGAGGTATCATCTGGTTTCCTTTCACCAGTTAAATCTTCTGTGTGTTTTCCAGGTCCATCTCCACTAGGACCAACAGGCAAAGTAGATGTATCCGGTGCAGAAGAGCTTGCCCACATCTGTTGTTGTTCAGCAACCTGAGCTTCCTCTAACACTTCAAGAGCGGCATTGATTATTGGATCTGATGTTGATCCTACTTCTAGTCTTGGGACTGGTTTAGCCTTTTTATTCTTTTCATTCTGTGAATAAAGAGGGAATGCCACAGATGTTTTAATAAAAATGTAATATTAAGATATAAATTTAAAAAAAATAAATTTGAACTAATTTATTTTTAATAAATTTCAAAATCAACCAATCCAAGAGGCAAATTTAAAAAAAAGTAACTTTGCAGAATTACCTTTATAATGTTCAAGGCCATGCATCGATAATCGGAAGGACGCTTGAAAATAGCACTGCTAATAACTGACGAATCAGGTTCACCCTCACCTAAGGAAGTAGGCTCTCGGAATTGCCTTTCAACTAGAGGGATGTATGCCTGTAAAGGGAAAAAATTGAAGGAATTGTATCCATGACGCAGTCCTTGGAGAATCAAAAATCATATGAATTTTACATCATGCGAGACCTTTTTCAGAAGTTTTGACATTGATTGTATGAAGTTGGAAGATGTACATCCAACAACAAAATGTTTGGGCATGTCTGCAGCGGCATCACCCGGCCCTTCGGGTAAAGGAATGCCCTCTTCTGATATCCTGAGGAAGTAAACATATTGGCGTCCCAGAGCCGACCTTTCACTTTCGTCCAGCATGCCCAAGTGTCCATGCAGACGTGGAGCATGAACGACTCTTTCAATTGTTTTCTGAAAACAGAAAAAAAAACTTGAAAAAATACGGAAAAAAACATAGTAAAGTTACAGTATAATATAACACTCACAGTGACGTAAATGACTTGTGGCTCTGGAATCTCATCAACAGCAGGGACCATTTCCACAGCTGTGGAATGAAATATAAAGCCCTGAGAATGGCAAGGTAAATCCATGATTCACAGAACACAAGCAGGTAATTGTTAGTTGTACAAACCAGTTGGGGGACTCTTTCGGCCCTTCTTGGTTTTCTTCTCCTTTTTCCCTTTTTTCCCTTTCTTTCCTTTCTTTTTTGTCGGAGTCTCAGGAACTTCAGCATCCTCTCCTCCAGTTTCTCCTTCTCCCCCGCCCCCTGGATCATCCAGCTCTGGAGAGGCTTGTGGCTCTTCTGATGACATGTACCCAACATCCTCCTCTTCTCCAGAATCTAAATGAGCATCCTCGTCCAATGGAGTTTCCCTTGCTTCAGTGTCAGCACCTGAAACAAAAAGCAGTTAGCTAACAGTGCTGCTCTAATGCAACAGGTAGGAATCCACAAAGTCTAAGGCTTCAAATTCGGCGAGCAAATATCAGAAATGAATGTAAATAAATGTGAACCAGGATGAATGATTGCAAATTAAATTATTGCAAATGAATGAAAATTAACTCAGTGGTTTGGCCATTAAGTAATCAAGTGATTAATACAGACTAATGAATGTACTACAGCAATTAAAGTTGAGTTGAGGTAAATTAAATTTATAAGAATTAGAGCAGATATGGGTAAATTAACAGACATTATAGAATTTTGGGGGTTCATGATGGAAACAGCTTGTCTTCCCCTCAATCCCAGATGAGTTTCATTCATTAAGAATAAAGCGAGTGGTATGTCATGGTATGTGCTGGCGACACACAAATTTGTCAAATGGAAAACTAAAATAAACTAAAATAAAATTTACCTTCATCAAGGGAGGGAGATGTGTGTGCCGATTCTGCCTCTGAAGCCGATGGAATCTCTGCAGATTCTGCAGCCTCTTTCTCAGGGGATTCTTTTCCAGATGATGTTCCTTCTGGTTGGATCTCCTGCTCTCCTTCTGCATCTTGATCTTGTGTTGCCTCTTCTGGCAGAGCTTCAGTTGGGGATTCAGTTTCTCTTCCTTCTTCTCTTTTATCTGCCTGCAGCTCTGTTTCTGGTTCAACGCCAATTGGAGGAGGCGACTTATCTCGCTCTTTTTTTCCCTTCTTCCCCTTTTTTGCTCCTTTAGCTCCCTTCCCTCCTTTCGCTGCCTTGCCACCTTTTCCTCCTTTTCCTTTCCCCTTCTTGATTATGGGCTCAGGTTCTGGTTCTGGTGGAGGGGGTGTCGGAGGTGGAACTGAAGAGAGAAGAGAGAAAATTATTAAACCTCTCTTTAAAAAGACCAGTAAAAAAGCATTTTTCTACAAAACAAATTACCTTCCTCTGCCACAACAATTTCTTCTTGAATGATTTTTTCGTAATATGTCTTATAGACATAAAACAACTTTCTTCCAATATCATGGGCACCCATTAGATCATCATCAAGGTAGGAGAGCAGATGGTCTTCCAGTTCTCCATCATTCCTCGCAAGCATTTCATCGAAGAGCTCTACATCATCTTCATCGAGGAATGCTAGGGTTCGCTCTTTGACCCAATCGAGACGGTAATCCGACATTTTTAACAGCTTTAAATCTGAAACAAAAAGGAAGAAGTAAAATGCCTGAGCTTTTTAAAAGATTGCAAAGAGTAAATAAAATATGATACAAATGAGTCAGCTTGGTTTGTGGATTCAGTTCCAGTAAAGGCAACTACGAATAGTTCACATTCGTGTCACATTTTAATAATCATAACAAAACATGCCAAATACTGTCATTGTTTCAACATAAAAGTATGATGTTGAGGTTAGGTAATACCGCACCCAAGTCATATATTCACTTACCCTCGACAAAGTTTGCACCGTCATTTCAAAGATATGAGCTATATTTCATCTGCATATCTTGAAGGCCAGCACCATGACATGAAACATCCTGATGGAAACGTACACACCAAGAGCCGGACGACTAAAGTCAAATTGTTTACAAACACCATTCACGTTGCTAGGTGCCATTTTAACGGAAGGGAAAGGGGGGGGGGGGCAGACTGCGGTGTGAGGTGGGAGGGGTGCCAGCGGAAGGGGCGGGAAAGGGGATGTTGCCCTAGTCGTCATCTCCCAGAGTTCCATGCCCCATGCCCTGAGAAGCCGTGACCTTCCACGTATTGCACTTCCCGCATGAGATGATTTCTAGCCCCTTTTCATGGAAAAGGACGATTATGACGGAAACACAGGACAATCTTCCGGAACAATTTCTTACAAGTAGCTCGGATGGCCAGGTAGTTAGTATTTGAAGCGTTCGTTCATAAAGTCAGAGGTTCATATTATCTGAAAGGTTGGAAAAGGCGCTATGATTCCCATGGGCAAGTTTGCCATGGTTGTAGACAACTTCCGAGCAACTACCTGCCCACCTGCCCCCACCTTGACG
>CABIKL010000885.1:0-18344 GCA_902196195.1 Aptinothrips rufus | reverse complement strand
TCCCCAGCTGGATCCCAGCGGCTGCCAGGACCTCTGCCGCCATGACAGTTGTCGCCTCTCCCCTTCCAGGCTCTCTAGTGCTATGTGTGCACACGGCGTAATGACCGAGAGAGCGCGAGGGCGCGTGGTCAGGCATACGACTGAATGATTTCCGACTGTTTGCGAGGGCTTTGACGGAGCGCGAGCCATTCCATCGAACTGCGGGAAGAGACTGTTGTTATCCTGTTCACAAATGGCATCACATCATGTCACGTCACGAAAGTGGAGATGGAAACGTGACGGAGATGGATTTCCAGGGCAGGCTTGGAGGCGGAGGTGGGGAAGTGGGGGGGGGGGGGGGGGGGGGGGGGGGGGGGGGGGGGGGGGGGGGGGGGGGGGGGGGGGGGGTGAACTCACTACCGGGACGAGTACTTGTGCTATGTGCACACAGGCCGACACTGTGATCGAGAACCTTGTGAAATACGACAACAGCTGGTCACCTTGTCGTGCTGTGCAGGCGGTGATCGGACGGGGCCGAACCAATGTCCAGGATGACGTGCAGGATGACGTCCAGGATGACGCCCAGGGTGACGTCCAGGAGCAGCTGCTGGCCGTGGTGCTGGCCGCGCGGCTGCCTCTGGACGGCCTGATGCTGGCCGCCAAGGCCCTCTTCCACGTGCTGCCCGAGCAGGGTGTGCTGCGGCTGCTGCGACACATGGAGAGCTGGGGCGCCGTCAAGGACGATCAGGTCGCCGTCAAGAATGTCCAGGGCTCCGTCAAGGATTGCCAGGCCGTCGTCAAGGATGCCACTCTGGTGGCGTTGCACGACGGCCTGCTGACGTCCACCATCGCCCTGGTCGGCCCCGGCGGGTGCTCGGGATCCGCGGCCCTCCAGGAGGCTGTGTCTAGGAGCGTTCAGGGCGCCACCCTCCGCGTCATCCTGAGGGAGTGCCGCCGCACCTCCTACCTCACCAAGGCCGCCTTCAAGATGCTCAACCTGTACCTCAACACGGTAAGTAACTCACACTGGGGTGCTATTTAAGACGCTTGCCACTTTATTGGCTGAGCGTTTCGTTTCGCTCGCAGATGGCGCGCTGGCGCCGCTCGCCGCCCGAGGAGGCGCTGCAGCAGATGGTCGTGCTGGTGGCGACCAGCTGGGAGGTGCCGCTGCCCGGCGTCCGCGAGTGGAACGAGGAGGTGCTGGGGTCGCTGCTGGACCTGGCAGGCCTGGAGCTGGAGCCGCGGCTGGAGCCCCGGGCCACGCTCCAGAGGCTGCGCGACGTGAACGCGCTGCTGTGTGAGCTGACGCACCGCACGTCCTGGCTCAGCAAGCGCAAGTACATGGAGCTGAAGGCGCTGGCGCGGCGCTACCGCGGCGACCTGCTGGCCGAGCACCCCGCGCTGCTGCAGGGGTTGCTGCTCGGCATGGCCAGCGCGCACCTCGCCTCGGCCGCCACGGGCGTGTACGGCGTGCTGCTCGCCCGCCTGCCCGGCCCGGACCACTGGCAGCGCCACTGCCTGGGTCCCGTCATCAGCGCGCTCTCCGGCACGGACAGGTGAGGAGCTCGCCCCCGCCCCACACAGGGCAAGCAGAACCCAGAATCCTGGGCAGCCCAACACAAAAACAAAAAGTACAAAAAAAAAATAATGAAAAACAAAATGGACGTGATTTTGAGACCTATTGTAAAACGCGTTTCGAAGCTTCCTGACCATTGGGCAACATGTCTCAAAATCACCTTCAAAAATATTTTGTTCTCTTAAATTTCTGGATTGAGTTTCTGGATTTGTTTTCTTCTGTGCATTGCCCCAACTACGACAGTGCGTTCTTACGATCCGCAGCCTATTCGCTCTCTGTTGGGATGCTTTGGCATGTATTGGTGTAATATGGCGTTGTGGCCTGTTTCAGTCGTGTTCGAGTAGTACTCAGATTCGTAACGTATTCATTCTGTATGTACTAGGGCGTATTCACTCTGTCATTAGGTTTACTCATTTGAGTGCAGTCCTTCTGTCCTGTACATCTTCAGGGACTCGCCGCAGACGAGTGGTTTCGTCTGCTCATCCTTGAAGCCGGACTGAGTGTGGATCGTGTTGACAGGAAGCTGGCGATGAACGTGCTGAACTACTGGGTCGGCCCGACGGTCAAGGCCCTGCCCGACGTGTACGGCGTCCTGCTGGGCGCGGTGAGGGCCGCCATGCTCGACGTGTTCGGCCACAACGATTTCAGGAGCTGCCCCGCCGGGCCCGCCGGGCCGGCCAGCACGGACACCCAGTCCCACGTCCACGCCGCCTACCTGCACCTGCTCAAGATCGGCCGCAAGGAGGCCTACTGGGACATCCTGGACGAGCAGTGCGAGGAGCTCGGCGAGGAGGTGGGTCCACCGGGGTGCCTGTCCCTCGCTCTGCCAGTCAGTGACTTCCTGATTGACGCCCTGCTTTGCCTGTGTTCCAGGCCCTGCAGCACTGGGGCGCCCTGGAGTGGGGGTCGCGGCACAGCGACCCGTGGCTCCGCGGCCTGGCCCTGGCCGCCATGTGCATGTCGGCGCGCCGCACGCAGCCCGTGTCGCGGCGGGAGATGCAGGCCGCGCGCCGCTTCCTGGAGGCCAACGTGCGCGCGGACGACCCGCGGCTGCGGCACTCGCTGCTCGAGTCGCTGGGCTGGCTGCTGATGCGCATGCGCAACTCGCTGCGCGCGCTGCTCGCCCGGGGCGACTCCCCGGACAACGCGGCCCTGGCGGAGGCGGCGCGCTTCCTGCACGGGCTGCACCGCTTCGCGCTGCGGGGGCTGCTGCCCGGCTACAACTACCAACGCCGCGTCACGTGCCTCGGCGTGTACCGCCTGCTGGTCAGCTACCTGCACCGCGACCCGCACCGCGACCCGGCGGCCGGCCTCATGAAGGGCCTCACCCGGGACCCCATGCCGCGCAGCCGCGTGCTGGACGCCCACCTGCAGCTGGGCTCGGCCCTCAGCCAGCGCGTGCTCCTCCACTGCATCATGGACCCCGCGGAGGACGTGCGCGGCAAGGCGGCCGACATCCTCGCCATGCTGCCCGAGGAGGAGCGAGCAGACGACGAGGACTGGGTGAGTGGAGCCGAGCACACATCTAGGTAACCTAACCTCACCTAACCTCACCTAACCTTACCTAACTTGACTTGACTCTGTTGCAGCACCTGCCCAGCTGGCAGCACGCCATCTCCCTGTGCAGCAGCCAGCGCTTCTTCGAGGCGGAGAGCGGCGCGCTGCTGGCCTCCCTCCTCAGCGCCAGGGGCGGTGAGTCCACGGCGTGACGTGGCGTGACGTGGCGTGACGTGGCGTGTCGCCGCCGAGCTGCCAGCAGGGGGTATTGACGGCGCGTCTTGTTTTCAGCGGCGGGCTGCGCTGGCTGTGCCGAGCCGGTGGACGTGGTGACGGAGTGCGAGCGGCAGCTGTCCTCGCTGCGGGCCGACGTGCTGGCCGCGGCCTCGGGGGGCAGCCCCCTGCACGGCCTCCTCGGCCTGGTGCTCCGTCTGCTGCCGCCCGCGCCGCGCCGCCCCGGCCGGTGGGCGGGGACCGAGTCCAGACTGCTGCACCTGTTGGAGGGCAACGTGGACCACTGCCTCAACCTGCTGGCCTGCAGGGCCTCCTCTGACGCCGGTAGAGTATCGCCCTGGCAGCTAGCAGACGGGTGGCAACGGATCCTGGTCCTTTAGTCAACTTACGGTACTTGCGTCTTCTGCTCCTATCTTAGCTTTCGCTCCCAGTTTCGCCGAGATGGGCGAGGCGATTGACAGCATGGTGTCCCGGGCGGAGGCCGAAATCGGGGACGGCGAGCTGTCGCTGACGCTGACGCCGGCCCACCAGCTGGTGCTCAACTGCATCTGGCTCAACCTGAAGGCGAGCTGCTCGCTGGCCGCCGCCCTGGTGGGCTGGCCGGGGCTGTCGCTCTCCCAGGTGGAGCGCTTCGCTCGCCTCCCGGTCACCGTGCTCACCCGCTGCCGCCACAAGGGCGCCATCGAGGCCGCGGGCACCGCGCTGCAGCAGGTCGTCAAGTCCCTCACGGAGCAGGCCGAGGCACAGCACAGGTAGGGCGCACAGTTTACAGCTTTCCTTTTTATTATTGTTAATCAAATGTCTTTATGTCATTACAGATGACATTCCGCGTTAATTTTTTGTACAAAAGTAAACTTTTTTTTTTTTTTTAATTTTCTTTAGGGAGCTGCCACTGAAGTTACTTTTAGAATTCCTAGAGCTCTTGTTGGAGGGTACCACTGCCAAAGGTACTTCCGTGTCCCGGCGGTCAGCTGGAATGGCCATCTTGGTTCATCGTATAGTTTTGGGAGACCAACAGCCTGACAAGGTAGGCAGCTAAACCGAGATCATGGAGTTTCTTATGAGCGAAGCAAATTAAACTTTAAAATAAAAGCTTTGTATTCAATTTCTGAATATTTTTTTTTTCTAAACTGCTTTCTTTGTCCATTTAGCCTTTGCTTCGCGAGTGTATTTCTTGTTTGTTTGCTATGCTGGAGCAAACTTCCACTCAGCCATTAGTTGTGGAAGCGCAGCATGACCTGCCTCAGACTCAAGCTTTGCATTTTCTGCGAACTCTTGTTGATGATGCAATGTTACGAGTGGCTATGTCTCCATACCTGGGTCAGGCAGCTCTCTTCTGTTTTAGGAATCTTAATTCTTCTGTTTGGAGCATCAGGTGAGCACCACTTTGTTGTGTTGTTTTGAAGCACCCTCTTTCCCTCCACTTGTATGTATGTAAATGCAGAGCTCTGAAACCACTCTCAATACACTTGAGAGGAAACATTCATGCATTTTTATTTTTGGTGCTGCCTCCTTGACAACACAAGAATTTGTAAAAGTAATGTTTTTATGAAAATAAGTTTTTGCATTTCTTCCTTTATTCAGGAATGCAAGTCTACAGTTGTTTGGAGCTTTGGTTCCTAAGATCACTGGCCAGGGAAAATCTAATGCAGATGCCCAAGAGGATGATGTAACTGTAGTGGGATGTATTGGTTTCGGGGACTTGATGGTTAGATTTAATCCCCTTTGCAACTTACTCCTTGAAATATTGGGAGGTTTACCAACAAGTCAGAATGTGCTCAGAAATCATACAGAACTCATTCCTGCCCTGTCCTTTTTAGCACGACTCTCAGTATCTGAGTGTGCACCTTGGTCACTTGAAAAGGTAAAGCAATTCAAAACAGTGTTCCTTCAGCTGCTATCTAGTCCTATATCTACTGTGCGATCGCTTGCTGCAAAGGCATACTGCAGGTAAATTTTCTGTACATAAAATTAAGGATTGACTCGGGTTTCTGTTTCTGACTATCTGTAACTTAAAGGCAAAGAGTTGAGGAGGAGGGAATAGCCCACTTTGACTTTGAGTTGTACAGAGTCAGAAATCAGTCAAAAACAGAAATCCGAGATGGACCTTTAATATACAAGCCCATGTCACATCTTTTAGAGATTATTATTTTATATTTTTGGATCCACTTTGAATTATCAGGTTTACTCCAGTCATGGAATCAGCAAGTGCTTTTGAAGAGTTATTTGCTTTGCTTGTGGAAAGTACTGAAAATCAACGTGTGGGTGCGCTGACTGCCATGAAACTTATTAAGGACTACCTTTGTGTGGATGGACGCTTAACTCAGGCTGCATGGTCAGAGCAAAAAAAAATTTCTGACCTGATAAACCAAATGCAGTATCTAGATTGGAAGAGGTAAGGAAACATTATCTATTCTCAGACATGTTCTGGTTATTTATTATATCAATCACAAGTCACAGTGCCAATGATTTTTTCTTTTTTCTTTTCAGGTCATCATGTATTACTCAATCACTTCTATTATCCATTTTGGAGCCATCTTATGAACGCGACGCAAATACAAACTTCTTGAAACTCCTTCATGAAGTTCCTATCACTGGAACGCAGGCAGGAATTTATCAATGGCTGTCGACAAAAGCGAAGCAAACCATAAATTATTGCCGCCATGATGACTTACCACAGGTCTTAGATACTTGTCTAGGCTTGCCCAATAGTACTGATATATCAAGGTATATTATACTGCTTTCAAAATGAGGTACCTACATGATTCATTCTAATGTCTCACGATATATTATTTCATTCTCATTTCAGTATTATTTTCAACTATGTAGAAAAAAAGTTGAATGAAGGAGCAGCTACATGTGTTATTCAAGAAAGCTTAAATGTTTGTCTCAAACATTTAGTGAAAACAGAAAAATTGCCAAATCATGAAGCATTCCATGTGTTAAATTTAATTTTGAGGATGGTTGTAGTTGCGAACTCTAGGCATTTTAGTCTTTTCTGCGATATTGGTAGAATTAAATTACTTTTACTGGATATTTGTTCCTGTAAGTATGGTAAACGCTGTGCAGCTGTTACTCTTCCTGTAGTCACAGGTCTTTTAATGTTTTCGTATGGAAAAGAGAAAATTACTGGTACGCCTCTAAATGATAGTCAGATTATTTGTAATGACCAAGCAAAATTATTTAAAAAGGTTTTAAATCATTTGCAAGATTTCAGCTGCCCTGTTAAATATGATGAGGAATTTCACCTTGCTGCTGCTTTAGCATTACAGTTTGCAGGCACTATTTGGGTTCAGAATTTTTCTTTGCATTGCTCCTTGAAAATTGCAGCAACAACTGAAGAAATACAAAAAATGGCTGATTCAATTCTCCTAACTGCCATTTGCTTGCTCCAAGACGAAAATTGTGATGTTAGGGAAACAGCCTCCATATTTATTATAAATCACCTGAAGAATACTCAAAAATCATTTAGCTCTTTTGAGTGCCAGCTTAAACTCTTCACTTTTGAATTTCTTAGCAATTTCCTTCGGAATGAATATCTTATGGTGCAATTTCTATGGAAACTTCTTTCAAATAAGGAAAGTAAACTGCATCTTTCAAAAAATGCTCTTGTTGAAAATCCATTCGATCACGGTTCCAGTAACGTTTTTGCTGAAGAAGTAACCATTGTAGAGCAATCAGGAGAATTGATAAAAATAATGGTGAAGAATCAAAGATTTCCTTTGCTTGAGGCATTCCATGGAATGTTATGTTGGTCAAATGAAATTCAGGAGGACATCAAATTACTAGAGACTCTGAGTGACAGTGGACTTCTCAACAATGGTAAGAGGATTTTACCAGATATTTTTGGATACAGTCATTGAAAAATTGTTAAATTTTGAAATTGTATAATTTTTCTTTTGTTGCAGTGCTTGAAAGGTGCCAAGCTAGCGCAATTTATTTATTACAGAGAAAGATTGAATACAGAATCGATATTTTATGCAGCCTCCATTTTGATATGGAGAACACTTCAGCACTTAAAGATCAATTCAGTAGTATAATGATCAGTCTGAGGCCAAAAGAAACATCTAGTGTGTGGGATATTATTTTTAAACTATAATATGTGATTTTTTAAATTTTTTTACCTAATTAAATTGTTCTCTCTTCTTCCAAACATTTCTGAACTTCCTATCAAAGATGGATAACTTTCTATCTATTCTTGAAGTAAGATGGACCTTGCATTATGGAAGACTCTTTATATTGTTTGTAATCTACTAGAGGCATTTCTCCTAGAATTTCGGCAAAGTTTTGCTTTAATGTAACTGTTGCAGAAAATAAAGAGAGGATATACCTAGGAATAATTCAGATTTTGGTTTATTTCTTTAAGCATCAATCATGATAGCTCCTTACTGCACGACAGAAAAAATTCATATCATAAGAGCAAAACAAAGAATAAAAACGCTTCTACTTTGAAAACTTAAGAACTTAAAAAAATCATGAAAATAATGATTGTGGCATGTTGTTGACCATGAGCCACGATGCATTTAATGCGAGATCTCTCCAACTTAATTGAGATCATTTTCTTCCTCTCCCAATAGTTCAATTTCCTTCAAACCATCTTCTATGGCATGGCGAAAGTTATTAGAGTCCTCATCTAGCTTGTCTCTGGAACACAAAAATGGGAAGTTCTCAATACGCTAGATGAAGGCAAATCAAGAAACTTGATTCTCAGTCAATGAAAAGGGAGCCGGAGACTAAAATTACTTACATCATGATTCGCAAATCCTTTGAAGTCAATTCAGTAGATGCACATCCTTGCATTTTCAATGAAGTTATAGGCTCATGTTCCAATGCAGCATTTAAAGTACGGATCTCAGGATTAAATACTGTACAAATCTTGGCCTCATCCTCAGTAATCATCTTTTCAAGACTTTCTATTTCCTTGGATACATTTTTTATGTCCTGCGAACATGACATGAAAATTGAAAGTCAAATTGTTGCACAAGAATGCAAGTGCAATATGGAATTAAGTTTTAGTATCTTACATTCTTTTCAGGTGCTGAAGAAAATCTCGAGACACATATCTGGATCCTACTCTCCATATTTTTCCTGACAATAGCACATTAACATTTTCAAATACAAATCATAATGTTCCAAAAGTTTTACACATAATCTCAAAAACTATTATGCAACAAAATACTAACATTAAGTCCCGTCTTTGCAGCATCACTTCATTAATGTCATCTTTCAATTTGTCAGTGTCCTCCTTGAGATTGACGAGTGTTACATCATTGGTATCACTGAGGCGCTGACATTGTTCTTTGAGCAAAGTTTTGCTCCGTAAAGCAGCTGTAAAACAAAAATGAAATCTCAACTTTTTCAACTTTTCAGAACAAAACAACAACTTTTGCAGAACAAAACAACAACAAAAAAATAAAGTTTTTCTTACTTGTGAGGCTTGCCTGAATTTGTCGGTTCTGTTTCGCCTCATTCCTCTTCCTTTCAAGATCCAACGCACGCTGTTCCCTTATTTTCTCGTTTGCTTCGCAAACAGTTTCCTGATTAAAATACAGAAGAGTTAACGCCGCATGTCATAAGATAGGATACGAACAAGACATATAAAATTGGGAGCCGGTTATGAGGAAAATTACAGGATGATTGTGCAACAAGAAGACTTACGATATCCTTCAATAAAACCGGAAAATTTTCAGTCTGATGCTCCATGACACAGAAACCGTCTAAATGACGTTCTTGTGATGTGGTGACAATTTACAAGATCGTGTCTCAGGCACCTTGGCGCGTTGGTGCGCGTCCAGTTCGTTACTGTTCGTTACGCGCCGGGTCAGGCTGTCCACACTTCTCGCCTGAATATTGCGGGGTGGATTCAATGATCTGCCTCACATTGCAAATGTGCGTGTACCCAGAATATGAAAATTATTAGTTAAACGTAAAAATTTCCTGTTGAATTAAAATTTAGATAAAAGAGTAACGAAAGAGGTAAACTCAAAACAATAACTAAAACTTTATTCCTAACTGTTCCTAAGACGTTGGCTTCCATGAAAGTAAACAACTTCTTACACGAAGGATATTCAAACCAGTTCAAACCTCAGCTCGTAATCTTCAGCCACTTTAATATTCAAATTTAAGTATTTAGATTAGAATTAATGAATTAAAAATAATTTTCTCCAAGTGAAGAGAATATGGACGATATGAAGGATAAGAGCATCCATTTTACCGCTCAAAAGCTTTCCGACGACATTCAAAACATGAAAATATATCAAGCCTTTTACACAGAACTTCAGGTATTACCTAAAGAACAATCGTATTAACTTTTCATGAATTAAGAACTTGCAGCCGCAAGGCCTAGCACAATTTATCTCTGAATAATTTCTGCAATGTTGGTTAATGATTTCTTTTGTCTGTTTGAATTCCGCAATTTCAGAAACTTGTTTCATCTCCAACAGTGAAGAAGGATGATTTTAAGAATACATTGTTAGAGTCAATGAAGAAAACTGGAATGGAAACCGAATTACGTAATACTGTATTCCATTGGGTTCGCTCACACAACAACAGGGATTCTGATGGTATTAGTTCAGCTGTAAGAGAGCCCCTAACATACCTACGCAAATCCCAGGTAAATAACATATTAGTTTTAAATTTGTTTGTGAAGGATTGTTTTAAATGATTTTCAATCTTACTGATTAAATTTCTACCGATACCGTTAGTGAGTGCGATTTTGGTGTTATGCTAGCTCCAGTGGGAAAAGCGAATACACAAATCGCTGAATTCGATGTGCGGAGAGCTTGGGGTTCCTCTGGCACGTTTGAGACACACGGTGGATAAAGAAGAACTGGATGAGAAATGGTCCGAGCTCAGTACATATGACATTGGTATGATATATCATGTGCAATATACACTATCACCCTTTTGTTTATTGCAAATCTTCATTCACCTTTTTTTCTGATTTACAGATCTCAGTCATTATAGACCTGTTTATGCTCCTAAGGATTTTCTGGAGGTTTTGTTGCTGATACGTAGCCCAAATTATCATACACTGGAGTAAGCAAATTCAAGAAATTTTAGAGTCAAACTCAGATATGTAGTATTGATTTAAGACTGCTCTTTAATCAACTATTACTTGAAAAAAATCATTTCAAGACTTAATAACACTAATGGTTTAATTGATTTGTAGTATTTGCAGTATTCAGGAAAGCTCTGAATTGAGATAAACATCTAACTCAAGCTTTTTTTTTTTAATAGCGATGGTGTTTGGGATTTTACTCAAATACCTTTAAAAGTGAAGAGCATCACTGAACTGGTAATTAGAGTGCTCTGTGTTAAAGTAGTTTGTTTTTGTCTCAAACGAGTTACATTACCGCGTCAGCCTATGTATTCCCTGTTGCAGAGAGCGTTGTACCAAGAGCTTGCGAGAGGAGAGGCCCTGTTGGGCGTGAATCCGTACATGGCCTGCTCAAGTACTTACCCCACATTGGAAGCGGAACGAACCTCTCTCGGGGAGAAAGGTATCTTCTCTAGCTGCAGTGAATTTTGCAATGAGGATGAATACACTATGAATATTTAGTAATTACCTGTTTATGTTTCAGTTTTGTTGTCAAATCAGGCACCAGTAGCTCAGGAGTTCCTAAAACGTGGATCTCCACGTTGTCTTCGAGGTCGTCTTTGGGCTCAAGTTCTTGGCTCAGCCGTCAAGCAAACTGTAAGTGTGGTTGTGATTTATTAAAAACCAAATATCCAACTTATTTCATGTGTGCTTGCAGTTGAGGAATAGTATTTCAAATCTGCTATTATTTTGGATGTTATCTTACTTGAAATTGACTTCCATCTTTTACAGCACAAGGAATACTTTGCAGAACTTAAAAAATTGGTTCTTCAACATGACCTAATGGTTGATAAATTGATAATAAAGGTATTTAGGTCAGAAGTTATAGATAGCATATTAATTGGAATAATGGGTCTATAACTTTATTTAGTGCTTTGGTTCTTGTTCAGGATGTGCAGCTAACTGCTTCCAATGATGATCAGTATTTTGTGTTTGAGGATGTTTTGTACCAGGTAATTTGCTTCCCGTGCTGGCTTCTTAACTCATTTTTGCATGGCAGCAGAAGTCAGACTTTTTCTCTGTAATGCCCACAGGTGATGCTCTGTTTCTCCCGAGATACAGAAGTACTGTCGGTGTTTAACCACAGCTCAGCAAGCCCAATAAATGCTATTCTTAAAAGTAAGCCACCTTCATTGGAAAACACCGTCATATATCCGCCGAGTGGGGTCATTCCTTTTCATGGATTTACAATGTATGGTAAGTTAGTTACTTTACACTACTGATGTTTTAAGAAGTACTTTAAATAATTAAAAAAAAAAAAATTTTCAGCCACTCCTTTCTGCTATTTATATGATGACCCTGTAGCACTCTACCATACTTTACGAGCCTTTTACATGCGATACTGGTTTCGCTTACATGAAGTCTCTTCACACCCTCAGGGACTGCTTGCACTTTGCATTTTATTTGAGAGATTGTTGCAAAGACATGAGCCACAGCTTTGGATGCATTTCAAATTAATAAATGTGCAGCCGTAAGTAAAATTTAAATCAAGGTGTACGTCCCCCTGTTACTAATTTAGTGAAAGAACTTGAAAGGGAAAGTAACAGATTAATTTTTTGTCAGGATTCGCATTGTCTTTAAGTGGTTAATGCGAAGCTTCTCTGGGCACTTACCGCCTGAGCAATTACTCCTACTATGGGACCTTGTATTAGCATATGATTCTTTGGAGATTCAAGCATTACTTGCAGTAGCAATTCTCAGCTTCCGACGAGAGAATCTTCTTCAAGTCAACAATCAACAAAATGTGGAGGTACCTAGTCACAAAAGTTATGAAAAAAAAAAAAAAATGAAAACATGAGAGTTACTAATCTTGGTACCAACACAAGCATACAGTTATTAATGAAATATTTCTTTTTGTTCAGGCGGTACTTGCTGACTTATCATCTATAGCAGTGATGCCGTTGTTGCAGCTCACATTAATGAGGGACTGAGGTAATACTATATTCCTAACTGATGAGGAGAATGTGATTACAAAGAAAAGATTCCCTTTGATTCCAGTAGACTATTTCTGTAGATAACAAACATTTTTAAGTGATGTCTGAGGAGCATCCTTGAACTAACATACAATGAGGTTTTTAAAAAATTGGATTTATTATTATAGATTACAATAATAGAAAAACATAACAGTCAATAATTTTATAAAGTTATTTATAAAACATCAATAAGTTCAGGTTCGTAATGAATTTGAGCATGCAAATGAAAAAATTAACAAAGGAAAATTTACAAATACCATACCCTGTTATC
This sequence comes from Aptinothrips rufus, assembly GCA_902196195.1. Lineage (NCBI taxonomy): Eukaryota > Metazoa > Arthropoda > Insecta > Thysanoptera > Thripidae > Aptinothrips > Aptinothrips rufus. The sequence goes on along the minus strand of CABIKL010000885.1, from coordinate 5,715 downwards.
TCTAGTACAAAGTCATTGGATAAATGTTTAGTGTGTTCCTATTTAAGGAATTCCTCAAACGCACATGAATTATCTCCATAAGCCACTTTTGCAGAGAAACTCCCTCTCCCCTCTCCTTTTCTGCATGAGATGACAGCCTCATTACTGTCAACAAGATAATTTCTACACTTGGCATGTTGTGTTCAGACTTTTCCTGAAAGGTAATCAACACAGACATGCAGGAACTCCCACAAGCTATCATATTTTCGGCTTGACTAATCAAATTTAGCTGTAATGTCACACTGCTTGCAGTTGCTGAAGGGGAGGTATATGAATTGGCATTAAAGATGAGATTTTGGTTTTGAGATACTACTCGCTTTTGCAGTTTCTACAGCGTTCTTCATCAAATTAAACATTTCAGAAAGACACCTAAAGAACTTAACTGCACTTGTTTCAGCACTGTCACGCATTACCGAGATGGTGAAGGAAAAGCTAAAAAAAAAAAAGGCAAAAGGTTCTTGCACTAAAATTTTTGAAAAAGAAGACATTGGCAATGGATTATTAATTTTTTGTTTTTCCAATTTGAATTACCTGTCAGGGCAGATGTTGTAGAAAATGCCATAGCCATCAAGGCACATTGGAGCAACTCCGCCACCAACTGGTGTATAGCCAACCAGACTTGTGGAAAGCATGAAGTTTCCTCCACCACCACTAAAACAAATCAATAAGTAAATTTGTGGCATCCATATCAAATGAAATTCAGTAAATCAGTAAATCATCAGGTTATTAACTCATTTAGAACAAAATAAACAGCGCTGCTTTAAAAATAAGCATTAACAATTCAAGAAATATCTTTCTTAATAGCTACCTTTTCATAAAGGACGGGTCCATAAACAGCTCGGGGACTGGAATTTGATTTTCTTCAGAAACACAATAAAGACCAAACAAATGACGATCACATCCAGAATTTTCACGGGCTTCCTTCATCAGGTTATCATGTTTCTTTGCAGCTACTTGTAAAAGATGCACTTTTTCGCTGACCTAGACATTTAAAATGAGATCTCAGAGTTGTGAAATAAGTTACAATTTTGAAACATGATACTGGAAAAGAAGTACCGGAATATCACTCCTTAGCATAGCTTTGGCCCAGTTGGTTACTTCCTCAGTGCAAGAACGCAAAGTCTCAGTTCTTCCATTATAATATGCTCTAGTGGTGGCAGTTTCATAACAAGGTGCAAACCTGAAAAGATTTTTCATATTATTGCTCCGAAGGTAATTTACTATCTTGAAGAAGATGAAATTGTCAACAAAGTTCAATAAAGTGTACAAACCTTTTATGTATGGAGTAATACGTCAGCTGAAGTGCCATCTGAATAAATGTATCTGGATGAATGCCATTCTTAACAGGGAAGGTTTTCCCAAAGCCAGTAAACTTTTCCCGAATGATAATAACCTTCCTTTTCTGAAAATTTAAATTATAAACACAAAAAATGGGAATATGATGTCAATGTCAACTGTATTTTATTATTATGATTACCAACAAACAGTCTTTCGATGAGATCGAACATTCAAGTGAAGTTTAATAATACTTACGGATACTGATTGCTGCAATAATGCTTGTTCCTGTTCCTTTTTGAATGCCGAATCTAATATGAACTTAAAGAGGTACGGACGTGAAAGTGACCGCACTGCCATTGATCCTCTCCACTCTCCTTTTGTTTCGAGCAAGGACTGATATGTGTAAAAACTGTTTGTTACACTTATCATCCCATCAAAAGCAGTGTGCTGTACAATGAAAAATAAAATATTTCTGTACAATGGAAGCAAATAAAATATACATTGTAATGACATTATATCGAGAGACACTTACATCAGCCAATCCACCAGAGCGGCCATTCCCAAAAAATGTGACCTGAAGTGATTTATCAGCCCACAGATTATTATAATCCCCTGCAACGGTTGACATTGTAACTTCACTAGCAGAGTTTGGATATATATTGGGCTCCAGAGTTAGCACACATATTGCTGACTCAATAATGTGTAAAAAGCGTGCATTTTCACCACTTATTCGTTTCAAACGTTCATAATTCTGGGAAAATTTAAGTAAGAAAATTTAAGCCTAAACATTTCATAGAGTATGTTGGTATGTGGTTCATAAATTAATGAAGAAAGAGTACAAAACTATATTAAAACATGAGAAATTTTAAGAAATTTTTTCAAAAATCTCAGCCAAAATTCAGATTTTAGAAAATTTATACCTTAGCCCAAGTATCGCGGTCATCACAAGTTAAACAACCAATTCCCTGCCCTGGAGACACATAAGCTTCATCAAGGATGGACTGAAGTTGCCTTTCCCATTCAGGAGGAGTAAGTGGTGTACCAGTTGCTTCATCAATAGCATCAACATAATAAATATGCCCATTACACATGACCACAACATGGGATGGACAGGGGCCTTCCTTTGCTGAAAACATTGAAAGAGAGATGTTGATCAGTCTAATCGCAATAAACTCCTTAAACAAAGGTCTATAAACAAAAAGGAGGAAAATTACGTATTGATTTTTTTTACATAAGAATACAGAGTCCGCACCTGTTCTAAAATGAACATCCATCCGATCTCTTTGTGGTAGGGGAATCCTTGAGCAATTGAAAAGTCTCCGAAACTGCTGCATACTAAAAATTATCTTGCCATCTGCACTCTGTGTTGGTACGAGCAGTTCTGAACGTAGTAATTCCCACATTTGTATTGTATAATACATGTACAGTGATGCATACTGAAACAGCATTTTAAAAGTTCACCTGAATTCCAAGATTAAAAGGCTCATATTTTATTATGTTGTTCTCAGGCCTTTACCTTCACCATGCGACCTGGAGCAAAGTTCCAGAAGTCTTCAACTGGACTTATCCCATTCATGCTTCCAAATGGCACTAGCGGCAACCTGTTTTCAAGGTAAGCTTTGTCTTCCCACCATTTTTCAACCTGTAAATTTTGTGGACACAGGTTGTGTTTTTTTAATCTGTGAAAGTAACTAAAAAGAAGGGTTGTGGGACCTCTCACATAAAAAGATATGCCTATGTCAAAAGATTAATGAAGATGGATCATGTGCGACAGTAAAGACTATACATTCTTGTTCCTGGGAAAATCAAAAAAACCTTACCCAATTTCGGTCAGTCTTCGCTTTAGCTTCAAGTTTCTCTTGCAAAACTCTCCCAATTCCTCTTTCAAAATTTGATACAATTTGTTCAGTCTTGGCTAATTCTGGTGCGGACACAAAAGGACGAACTGAATCAACATATCTCCGCAGAGTATGGGACAAGGGCGGCAGAGGTAAAGGTGGCAACCTTTCATCTTCTGAGAACGTTCCTCTAGAGGACCCGGGGGGTAAACACATTAACTCCACAACTGACATGTCCTGAAAAAAAAGAAAGAAAAAAGAAAATGAAAGCAATTAATTAATTAGATGTAAGGTTTGAAAAAAAGAACAGTTCCTAAGATAAAGATGTCTTTCTGTCCTCACAAATAATCTTGAACTACAATGAATGGTGCACCTTACATAGACATGAGATAGTGAGTTTTAAATACTACACATCTCATGTAAATGCAAAATTTTATATTAATACTCCACATTTAACACCGAAAATATCTCCTTAAATCAACGTTCGAACAATTATGCGCCAGGACCCAAAACTTTGGATTGAATTCACTGGTAGGAGGTTAATTTCTCAACAAAGAAATGTTTTTATCTTGAAGTCAAGCTTTCATTTAGATGTTATGCACACTTATGTCGGCATAGCTACTCACGTCTAAGGGTGATCTATTTCATGTGCGAATCACTATGACCCAGGTACTCTCCTCTCTTCAGTAAGTTGCACTCTCACTTTCTGTTTACATGCAACAGCCAGCTGATGCTGATGGTTTCCCCCTCTCTGTCTACTCACACGGTCTCTCACTCCCCCCCCCCCCCCCCCCCCCCCCCCGCAGACGCGTGGCGGGAAGGTAAGCCGAGCGGGGGAGGGAGAATCAGGATCAGAGTCCAAAGTTCATCGGTCGTTTTTATTTCGTTGGCGTTGAGTGAAAGACTGGAAACGAGAATTGCTGATGTGCATACACTGGTATCCCACGGAGAAGCGATAGTGTCGAAACAACTTTGATATTGCAATACGACATCGAATGTCGTTGACTTGTCTTTTTTCTGTCTGCATTTACGTCAATTTTGATATTAAAATGGCACAGTATCTGATTTGAGCCGACGATTTCTCAGTGAGATCTAGAATAAGCGAATCATTCGTCTACTTTCTACTTGTCAAAGAGTACGGTGGCTGTGGCCTCTAGCATCCATCATGATTAAGCACGTTTTACCTCCATGGAATTCATTGCCCCAGTAATAAGTTAACGCACGTTGATGCTATGGTGAACAACAGAGAAAATGGGAAGGGGAAGGTTTGACATCCCGTGGAGGTCATTGCCCTTCACGATCGATCACTCGCGTCCAGTCTCAAGTCGCTGTACGTGTTGATCACGTGGAATTCAATATAAGGACAAGAGGACCAGGGGAGTCTGGAGCCAATGGGCAGGGAACTTCAGAGTTCCCAGAGGCTTCGGTAGTTTCTCACGATTCAGGCACATTTTGCCTTTCTGCTCTGAGGCCGTGCGGTCGCTGTGGAAGACAACCGGACGGCAGCAGTATGCAGTATGCAAATGCAGTGAGCGTCGAGCCAGGCCAGTGACGAGCATGGACGAGCGACGACGGGCGGGTCGCGACCGAATCGAGGCGGTCATTGTGGAGAGCGAGTGAGACAGCGAGGCGGCCAGTATGGAGAGCGAGTGAGACAGAGCGAGGCGGCCAGTATGGAGAGCGAGTGAGACAGAGCGAGCCGGCCAGTATGGAGAGCGAGTGAGACAGAGCGAGGCGGCCACTGTGGAGAGCGAGTGAGACGGAGCGAGGTGGCCACTGTGGAGAGCGAGTGAGACGGAGCGACATATATCGGGTCGAGCTCTACCCGCCCGTTGCTCTCAGTGCTGAGCGCGACGCGGCGCGACCAGGAGGTTCATCGGCGTGTCCCTATCGTAACAATACACATCGACAAGATAGCGGAGGAGCAGCAGCAGACGAGGATTCAAAGAGCATACAGAAAATTAAAAGAAGAAAGAAAGAATCTTTTCACAAACATGGTATCTGTCTGAAAAAAAAATCTCCCTAGAGATTTCTCATAGTCCGCCATGTTCGTGAAAGATTTCTTCCTCTGTATTTCTTCTTCTAAATCTGTGTTGCTCAACTTCTCTCCTCTCCTTGTTCGAGCAGTTTTGATCTCGCTCTCGCTCTCGCTCGAAAGCCGCCAGATAGGGAAGGCCCACAGGTAGGCGAGGCGAAGCGGCCACTGCGACGCATACACTGTCTCTCTTCCTTCTTCCCCTCTGACTGACGTATACTAAGACTGCGGTTTCTCCACGGTCACAATCAGATGGCTTCGCGGTCTGAGGGAAACAAAGTACCCGGTACTTCCCGACGTTCAGTCGTAGGCCTCACGACACAAGCTCACGCCAGGTACTGTATCTCTAGCCGCCTGTATGCCGCTCCTGGCTCAGATCCGTCTTGCAGTGACTAGAAAACGGAAACTTTCAGTCGTACGCATATCGGGCGTAACTCCCCTCCGAAACGTTCATTCGGCCTTTGCTCTTCGATTCGTAAAGAGCGACGGCTCTGTCATTATCAGAGAACACAACTGGCAAAAAAA
>CABIKL010000884.1:0-18356 GCA_902196195.1 Aptinothrips rufus | reverse complement strand
AGGGAGGGCAGGACAGGGCAGGGCAGGGCAGGGCAGGGAGGGCAGGGCAGGGCAGGGCAGGGAGGGCAGGGCAGGGAGGGCAGGACAGGGCAGGGCCTGGAAGTACTGAGTCACGTGACGGGGAGACCTCTCCAGTCTCAGGAGCGCGCGGGTGGTGCTCACAGTCAGACGCCAAGCAGCGCGGAGGAAGGGAAAGGAAGTGGGGCGGGGTGAGAGGGGTGCGGCGGGGCGGGGCGGGGCGGGGAGGGGCAGGGCGGAGGGCAGCAGCAGGTCTGCAGCAGGCGGTCGTGGCTCAGGAATAACAATGACACTGGCCCTGCGGCCTGCGGGGCCTGCGGGACTGTCCTCATGGTTCCCATTGGTTCCCGTCCAGCCGCCCAGCCGCTGCACTGCTACTGCCCCTCTTGGTCTTCCCTCCCGTACCGTGCCGGGACCGTGCCCGACCGAGCCTCGCTGTCCGCACACGACACGACTCGCCACAATGCTCGGTACATCAAGCGGCGCGAAATAAATTCGACGATCTAGAAATGCATGCATTATGTATTTCCATCGAGAAGGCGCGGAGCACCAACTCGTTTTGAGAATGACAGGTCGAGTAGATGTGGACAGTGATGGACGTGAGATTTGTAATCAGTTGGATGGATTCACACAACTTCGACTCCAGCGGAAGATGTGGCGTGGCGTGGCGTGGCGCGGCTTGGCGGGCTCTCTGTATGCGTCTCAGGATTGAAAGGTCCCCCCCCCCCCCTCCCCGCCCTCCCGGAGGTGACTCACGGCCAGTGAAAACGAAAGGCGTTATTCATCGCTGGGACAGAAATAGACAAGGCGGTGGAATTCACGAGGAACGCTCGTCAACTCGATGCAGACAATGTCTGAATAATAATAAAAACAGTTGAAGTTCCAGATGTGCGCAACGAGGTGCAGGCCGAAGTAATGATAAGTCGGCTTACGTAGCGTTACGCAGCGTTAGACAGACAGGCGGCACGGGGTAAATGGCCGCCCCGCCCCGCCCCGCCCCGCCCCGCCCCGCCCCGCCCGCGTTGCGGCGAGCACCTCAATGTCAAGGTCCCTGACGTACCGCCGCGCCACACCGGCCCGGCGGCCCCACCGGCTTCGAAGAAAAGTAGTGGCACTGACTGCTATGCGCACCGCTCCACCCCGCCCCGCCCCGCCTCAGCCCGAAATGCACGAGGGACATAACATATTCCATTATGTTCGCATCCTCCTCCCCCCGTCCTGCTCCGCCATCGAGTACTACATGGGTAGGAGCACTGTCTGTAGATCGCAATAAGACTACCCGATCGAGACTAGCGCGCTAGGGAATTGCATCTGCAGGGTCGGAAAGTAAAAGGACAAAACCACACTCTCAGCGCTCCGCACAGTCAAGGAGTGAGAGACCGGAGGGAGGGACAGGGGAGGGATGGATAGGGAAGAGGGGGCGGGGGAAGGGGGGGGGGGGAAGGGAAGGGCCGAGAGGTAAACGAGAGAAATGTGAAATACAATTCGAAATTTCTCAAATTATCGATTAATTGTTTATGCTTTTTGGATTGTTTTTTCGGACTTTGTGAAAATGCTCTACTTTTCGAAACGTATTTTTTTGGCAAATATGAAGAGCCCGATAACGACGCAGAATTTAGTAAATAAAAAACAATTAGTGTTCCAAAATTATCGCAAAATTGATTTCAAAACTAAAGATTTCAGACGAAAGCATTCTGTCCAGTGCGTTTCGTCCCTGACGCAATCCTTTATCCCAGCCGGCGCAGAGAAGAGACTTCTCGCTGAGCTTCTCGCACTCTGGCTGGGAGGCTGCGATGCCCCGCGCGGAGGAATCTGATTGCATTCAATGAGGAGCAGGGAAGGGACTACTTTTTACTGCGGCAGATTAGTTTTTTCACGGCCTGCTGGACGGGAGCAGTGAACTCGTATGATGCGCCGAGCCGGGCCGGGCCGGGCCGGGCCGCGGCTGGCAGCAAGGCCAGGGCAACACAGCGCAGGGCAGGGCACCGCGCGGGCAGGGCACCGGGCACCGGGCACCGGGCACCGGGCACCGGGCACCGCCACAGAAACCACTCCGCATTTACATGCCTGGCCGAGTCTCCGCCGCCAGGCAACCTCAGCATCTAGAGGGGAAAGATGAGTAGGAAATTCTTGACAGGATATCTGCGCGATATCTCGCGACAGTCTAGCTTCGATATCTCGATTGCTGTCAGCCACACCTCGCCAACAAACTGGCTAGTGTCACTCCTTGGGTACCACCCAGAGGCTAAAAACAAAAGGAAAAATCTCTCTCTCTCTCTCTCTCTCTCTCTCTCTCTCTCTCTCTCTCTCTCCCCCTCTCTCTCCCCCTCTCTCTCTAGCATCACTCCTTCGAGGCTCCGGTTCTCGATCTATTTATTTCGCAACTAGATCGTTGCATGTAACGAGATCGGGTCCATCGCATAAACTTCGGGTCGGCCAGTTTCTTTGCCTCATTCAAACCACTTCTAGTGCGCGTCCTTCTAGAGCCGGGGAATGGGGCGAGAGATTAGGATAGAGGAATTCAGCGAGGAATCTGAACGGAGAGATGAGGTGTTATTAACCCTGGAGGAGAGGTTCAGCGTGCATGCATCCCTATGCCTGCAGCGTCCAGCGAGCGTTGACGCCCGGCACCGCGCTATGTGCCGCCCCGCCCCGCCCCGCCCCGCCCCGCCCCGACCCGCCCCGCCCAGCGTCTCGCTGCAGACACTCACTCAGACACAGAAAAACGAGTACGGAGCAGACAATTGAACCGTCTGGTCTGAGAGATTCCCCGGGCCGGGCATAGCAGCAGTTCGCTCATCTCTTCTTCACACGTCGCATCCGACCGGCCGGCACAGCACGGCGCCTCAGGCCCTACGGCCGGCCCTGCCCGGCCCTGCCCTGCCCTGCCCTGCCCTGCCTGGGCTGCCTGCCTGGGCTGCCTGCCTGGGCTGCCTGCCTGAGCCGCCAGCCCTGCCTGGCCTCGGCCAAAGCGAACCATCCGAGCTTAAGAAGAAGAGTCCAGAGGAGTTCAACAATGATTAATCATGATTAATCTGCAAACTGCCCGCGAAGAACGGTGTAACTGCACAGAGATTACTGACGTCGAGTTGTACAGCGTCTTGCACATGAACTCAGTACTTTACGCTCTCATCTTTTTAAAATGTAACCTCACAGCACCAGAACAATGTTCGCAGGAAAAAAGACAAGTCTAAATTATGCTTCTACTACTCTGCACGCAACAAGTTTTTTCGCTCTCTCTGTATCGAAAGTATAGTTCGCACATTTCTTAACGCACACTCACATAAATTCTAATACTCTCCGTATCGCTAGCATAAATCCTTAGCAGTTCCCCCTCTATTCTTTTGAGCCCGATGGTACCCATGATCGACTGAAGGTCTTTCTTTAGTGCTTTGCAACTTTTAGTCAGATGGTTGGGAGCAGCTTGAACCTAAACTGCCCCTGCTGCTGCTTGCTACGTCTTAGCGTCTTCCTTCCCAGACAGCGGGGGTAGAATAAGAACTTGAACTTGAACTTGTAGGTGCCCTTCCCTGCCCGGACCGAGCCCAGTCTCAACCAAGGTTGGGAACTTGAACTTGTAGGTGCCCTTCCCTGCCCGGACCGAGCCCAGTATCAACCAAGGTTGGGAACTTGAACTTCTTGTAGGTGCCCTTCCCTGCCCGGACCGAGCCCAGTCTCAACCAAGGTTGGGAACTTGAACTTCTTGTAGGTGCCCTTCCCTGCCCAGACCGAGACCAGTCTCAACCAAGGATGGGAACTTGAACTTGTAGGTGCCCTTCCCTTCCCAGATCGAGCCCAGTCTCAACCAAGGATGGGAACTTGAACTTGAACTTCCAGCCGCCCAGACTGACCCCAGCCTGACACCTAACCTAACCTAACTCTTACTTCCAGCCCCGCTCCGTCGCGTCGGTCCACCAGACGACGGACGATGCCCGGGCTGTTACGTGATTGGAACACACGATAGAACACGGTCACAACGTGTAGCACTCTGACCTACAAAGTGCGTGGGCAGGGGAGAGAAGGGGGTGTGGGAGGCGGGTCCTCGTGCCCCGCCTCCCGCAGCCTTGACAGTGACAGCGCGGGGAAAGTGATGATATCAGAGAGCTCCCGCCCCGCCCCGCCCCGCCCCGCCTCGTCCTTTCTCTTCTCGGTGATATCATTAGATTACGCGCCGCTCTGTCGCTGTATGAATACGAGACGAGCACGTGGGCGAGACGGAGCGGGGCGTGCCCTGGTTCCTACGAGGATCACTTATGAATGACCACGCCCTTCACGAGACCTACTCGAAGGCCCTCTGAAGGGGACCTTTCAGAGACTGTATGCACAGCTAGAGGTAGGCGCCGAAGCGCCGTCGAACGCATTATCGATAACTTTCACGCCGCCGATCAAAATGTTCCTTAAGCTTCTTGGGAGCTCAACGCCGCCGGTTCCAAAAAAAGTTACTGCCCTAACCTAATCTCACGCCGCCGATGGCCAAAAATCCCAGTCGGCGCTCATGTCTACGCACAGCTCAGCCAAGGCAAAAAAAATTTTGAACGTGATTTTGAGACCTGTTGAAAAATATCTGAAAAGCTTCGAAACGCGTTTTAGAATCGGTCTCAAAATAACCTCAATTTCTTTTTCTTTCTTTTTATTTATTTTTATTCTTGGTTTTTGGGTTGGGTTGCTCAAGATTCTGTGTTTTGGTTTTGCTGTGTGGCCCGCTGTCGATCCTTCCATTGCAGCCTCACATGGTATAGTTCAAGTGAATACAATACGACCGAATTTTTTTTTGTTTCCAGCCGGGATTTGAACCCGCGATCGTCACCTCGTTGTCTCGTGTTGCAGGTCAGCGCATCACGACAATCCAGCTGGACGGAGTGCAGTACTTCGTGAGCCGCATGAACCCCTACTCGCCCGAGCTCAACTACTTCCTGGCCTACCAGTACTGCAGGTCGCTGGGGCTGCAGCTCACCTCGTTCGAGTCCAAGGAGAAGTCCGAGTCCATCACCCAGTACCTCAGGAACGCGGGTGAGTCAGACAGCCCTGCTCAGTAAAGACAAAAATTACTATGTCGGAGAACCAAATCACGTTCTGAAGAGAAATTTATGATCAGAAAGCGAGAAACACACCAATCTCCGCTCTGGTTTCTGTTCAGGATCCGAGTAGCCGTCATACATTTTGTGACTAAGTGACCTGACACTCACTTTGTCTTGACAATAGAAATCTTAAGGCCAAAGTTTTAGACACACTGATAATTCAAAACCTAGATTCTAGGCCCAGCTACCAGCTACTACCCAGAAACCAAAAATTTTAAAAATTATTTGTAATTCCGTTCAAAAAATCGGGTCTTCATAGAATTATGCTACAAGTACACCTATCATACGATAATAATTAATCATGATTACTGGGGCAGGTTTTGGATACATCCGGGTGATATTCGGACAGTTGCGGGAGTGATTTTATGGGTAATCATCGGTTGGACTATCACGGGTGATGATAAACGAATACTGATCACTCTCTCGCCCCCGGCAGGCTACAACCAATATGACTTCTGGACCTCTGGCAACCGCCTGGGCACCGACATGTTCCTGTGGATGAGCACAGGCCTGCCGTTCAACGCCACCTTCGACCTGATGAACGACCCCGTCGACGGCGAGCCCTCCTCCTCCACCTCCTCCACCCAGGACGGCGTCGTCATGACCAGCGAGCAGCCCGCCCCGCTGCTGCGGCGCCACGGCACCGCCCGCCAGAGGTAAGCTAGGCTAATTCATACTTCGAACTGACGAGGGATGAAATAAAGACGCAAGAAAAGGGCAAAAACGTAAAACGCTGCATCATCATCCTGAGCTTCCGGGGGCCTGACTGACCGAGGCGCCACGCCACGCCACGCCACACAGTACTACGCGCGCACTGAAAGAAAAGAAAAGAAAAGGACGCTAGCTGCAAATAATGGCTCCATCTCGTCCATCTCGTCATGCTCGGCTTTTGTTTTTGTTGTTGGCAGTAAGAGCGGCCCGAGCAGCGGATGCGTGGCTCTGAAGGCGCCCAACCTCCAGTGGTCCATGGACGACTGCACGGCCGTCAAGGACTTCATCTGCGAGCAGACGCGCTGCTACTACTACAACTACGGCTCCATCCCCGTGTCCTCCTCACAGGGGTAAGCAGGTGCGACCGACATTCAATACCGTACCCGCACCGCCCGCCCCGCCGAGAGCACCCGCCGCCGATACCCCGCGCCGCAGGGCTCTCCACTCGCTGTAACACGGGGAGTCCCCCGCGCGCGTGGGGTATCGAGGGCTCCTCCGACGCTGCTGGTAGTGCGGATGTGTCTAACTCTGCACGTCACCGCGGGCACTCTAGCCTCGTCCCATTCCCACCCAAGTCAATTTCAAGAAAAAATTACAAATCTTTGTCAAGTCCGAGGTCAAGTTTCAGTTTCCCTATATTTCACGGACGATTCTCTCATTTCTCTCTTCAACTTATTGATTTTGGCAAAAAAAAGTTCTCAGAAGGACAGAGAGAAATAACTGGTTACGTTGTTGATAATTAAAAAGATTTGACTAAATTCCATCACAGGTCTTTCCTGATTTTTCTGAGGAATAATTTATTTTTCTAACTTCCCTGACTACTGTAATGGTCATCCTATCAGTTGAGCCCGCAGGAGTTTCTCGGTACGCGGCGATGCTGCGATGCTCAAATCATCTCCACGAAGGAAATCATTCGGCGCGGCAGTTTTATCGTCTTAGTAATCGCCGAAATTGGCGGCCAACTCCCAAACCTGCAGCTGAGTGTAGCCCCCCCCCCCCCACCCCCCACCCCCCTTTTCGCTCCACCACCGTGGGAACATGGTGGGAAGAAGACGGCCGCCTCATTCAATTCAGATTAATATGACGGCGATTCACGCGCCCGCGCAGTGCTACCACCCTGACGACCACTATCACCACGCCAATCAATGGGCCTCCTCATTCGGACAGGCGTGCCACCCTGACGCGTCGCGAGGTCATGACCTCAGCCAAGGACGCGAGGTCAGCGGCTCTGCTTCCGAGGGATAATCTAAAACGCGTGGCAGTCATTTAAAAAACTTATCGTATCATAGGTTGGCAAGTCGTTGCTTTGGGACGGTGTTTCCATTCCAGGCCTGGGCAAGGCCGCGACGCGCGACGGTATGACCCAGCGGCACATTCGAAGCGGCCCGACATAAAAAGACGCGTCGTCTGTTGTTTAGCTGCAGTGAGTCGCCAGCCAATTTCTGGTCTGGAATCGATTCACCACACACCGTGCGTCTGAGCATAAGACGCAGGTGATGGCCGACGCGTTTCCTCCCTCGACCGTTGAATCGCTGACTTTTCGCTTAATTCGCTCGCATTCCGTTTAAAATTTGGATACTGTAACCAGCTCTCCTCCTGTCCTTTCCCCCGATTATTGTTGCATAGCAGGAAATTTTATCTAGCGTTTGCGGCGATATATTTTAATGGATAATTGCCCAGTTGCTCCGCGGGGTCACGTGATTATGACGATTCTCTCTTCTTCCGATGTCTCTAATCCTCGGAGACATTAATAGCATAGTAAAATGTAATTTTTTTTAAAAGGCAAGAACAGAAAATAGCTTGTTTAGCACTAGAGTGTGTGATTCCCCTGTCCAACTGTGTTCCAGCCGCAACAACAAGGACAAGCCGGTAGCCGTGACCACGACCACGACGACAACGACCACCACGGCCGCGCCCTCCACCACCACGACGGAGGCCATCCTCATCCCAGAGGCCGACCAGCACCCGGACGACGGCAATGAGGTCCCCGCGGAGGACGCCGCCGCCACCAGCGCCCCGGAGGAGGTCCCCGTCGACGAGTCGCAGCCCGACAACAGCGTGACTGAGACCCCCCAGCCCCCCACGACGGACACCCCCGCAGCCCCGAGCCGCGCCCGCGGCAAGTACCTGGAGCAGCCCGCCGCCGGGCCCGGCCTGGGCTGGGGCTGGCCCGCCAACATCAAGCTCGAGATCCCCGTGCCGAGACGAGTGAGCGGCGCCAGCACCGGCCAGTAGGAGTAGGACAGCCGCTGGACAGCCACCGCCGTGTCGCGCGGGGAGCAGCCCCTCCCGTCCCCTCCCCTCCCCTCCCCTCCTCGCAACCTCACTCATCAAAACCACAAAAATTCAAATTGCCTGGCAACCGAAACAAAGTTAAGAACTAGTAACTTTTCGAGCATCCGTAATGAACTTCAGAAGGGTATTATTATTTTTTGTAACCGGGATTAAATTGATGGATTTTAAATAAGAGAACGCCAAGTCGGCTATTTTCTAGAACACATTTGGCAAAAACAAAGAATTTTTTTCCCTGGTATATTTTCGAAAATATTGTAAAGAACGGGTCAAGGCGTCAAGTCTTTTTTAAAAGAATTTTTCCAATTTTTCTAGAAAAGTATCGCCCACCGGGCGTTACATATTTGCAACTTTTTGAACGTCTGTTCGAAAGTTCACCATGAGCGTGACAGCATACTTAATAAAACTGTAATTTTTGGTACATGTTTTTTGATTAATTGGTTCGGTGATTGATGACTGGGGGAACTGAGGAGGGGACCCGCTAACAGTCTCGGCGTGATGAACTCTCATCACCGGGCCAGTATCGCTCATGCCCCGCCCGGTGCGAAGATGAGGCTTTGAAATTAGAAGACATTGAGAGAAACGAGCTCTGGCATCTTGAGATCACCGGAGTTGAGTTCACGCCGAGACTGCTTTCCGCTGTGCCGCCCCTCGCGCAACGCGGCCCCCTACCCGCGGGCCTCAACATCCTCCTGGAGCAGCTCGGACAGGCCAGGCCGCGCCACGCCACGCCACGCGACGCCACGCCACGCCACGCCAGCACTGCTCTGCAGGAGGACTGGGCTCCCAATCTAAGACTGACTAACTCGCAACCTGCTTGTCTTCGTTTGTATCTCCCTCTCTTAACGACTTGTAATTTCGAGCTTCAATAGCCACTGTTGAAATTTTCTTTAAATCTTGCAGCACGGACAAAAGTTTAGCTGCGAACGATTTCTGGAACTATTTCGGATAAGTTGCTAAACTGGACTAAAAGACTACAACTCACTATCGACAAAAAGACAGGAACAAACATGACTAAACAGCCCACCGCAACAACAAAAAAATGTCTTGTAAAATTATTGGAATGTTTCAACAGGGTGTCAATGGAGTTTTTGGGTTTTTGGCAAGACGACGGAACTGCTGGGGCATGTGTATGATTGCCTCACGGTTGACTGAAAGCATGCTTCCAAGAAGCAGAAGTAAAATTCGAACTCTGTCCTGTTCTTTGGGAGAGTTATCTGATCCCCTCTGAGCCGTCGCAAGGGCTTGCAACCTCATCCTCAAACATTTGTGATATCCAGCATATAGATTAGATGTGACAGGGCATTTAAAAAAAAGAGTAGAGAACCTTGATATGTAACGATTATAGGCCATGACAAAATGCGTCATCGGCTCTAATAGTCGATTTTTAGATAAGAAATAAGTTATAATGATCTTAGATTTTTTGTTTCGTGTTTGACATCAAGATTTTTGAAACATAGATTAAGATACTTTCAGAATAAAAGATTCATCTCTCTCATTTCTGTCTTCAGTGCACCATATTTTTAAACCTAATATCGACAGCAAGTAACAGTTTCCATACCAAACCACGTAGGTTTGGTGTTTCCATCCCTAGTAGCGGTTATTACCGGAAGCACGGAGCACGGGCACAACTCCGAGCCCAAAGGCTCATCACCAACTAACCAAATAATATATTTAAAAAAAAAAAAAATCCGTAGTCGAATGTATATCGACTCGACCGTCATTATAGCAGCACGCAGACTCACCAGCCGTTGACGACGCCCTCCACGTTGAGCATGGGGACGACCTTGATGACGTGGGCCGCCCGGAGCGCGCGGCCGAGCGGCGAGGAGGACAGCAGGGCGTCCAGGGTGCCCTGGATCACGTGCGACGAGTTGCTCTCACCGGGGTGCACGCGGGCGGTGAGGTAGAGCAGCGAGCGGCCCTGTGCGCGGCGCGCAGTAAGATGAACAACACTGTCCAGGCCGGAAGTAGTGGACGCTCCCATCCCCTCCCGTTCTTATCTTAGTTCCACTTCACGCAACTCTGCCGTTGTGTTTCATCCACATGCGCAGGATACGTCGACACTAGCATCGACAGCCTATCAACATGGTTGGGGTATGTTGTGGTATGTGTACAATCGATAGGACGACAACTCAGGCCTCCCCACAATAGGGTAGTCCAATGGAGCCTGAAACACGGAAGTCAAAGAACACGCCGAAGTAAACAAACAAGGGCAAGGGGCGAGGTGGTGGACAGGAAGAGGATAAACAACCGCCTCCGCTTGCCTTCGTTTGCGTACTTCGGCTTGTTCTTCGACTTCCCTTTCTGGCTCCATTGGAATCCCTTATCGATTCAGTTGAGGCTGCTCGTTGAGCGCGGTCCTCACCTGGATGGGGTTCTGCTTGGTGTCCTTGGCAGTGACGGTGAGCAGCGGCACCTCGTTCCCGTTCAGAGTGCGGCTCAGGGGCTCCGCGCGAAACAGCACGTCGTCCTCGGCAGTCCGCGACCAGCGCAGCACCTGCATCTGTAGGACCGCCCACCCCGCCCGCCCGATAGTAACGAGGTGTTTCACAGAACAACAGGAGTCCTCAAGATGCCACGTGTTGCAGTGGTGGGGCACAACACAAGCTACTGCAACACGGCCCAACTCACCAGGAGCTGCGTGTAGGTGTACGGGTAGTGGTAGGCGACGTAGCACACGTCCCAGCTGTGCGGGAACTTGATGCTGAACGTGGTGGTGTGGTAGGACCGCCCCCGCCGCCCGTCCGGCCGCTGGTAACTGTTGCGGTAGTAGCAGATGTCCGTGCCCATGTGCACCCAGCCCGGCCGGCCGAGGGTGGCCTCCCGCACCTGGGAGAGAGAGAGAGAGAACGGTGTGCTCTGGTAAAGACGCTGGAATTATCGAGGGTACCTCCTTCCACCTTCTCACCCTTGAGATTGAAAGGAGCTACTTCGCTCGAGGACAGATATCACTTGATTAGACTTTCTCTTCATTATTGCCTACCGAGTAAACCACAGGCTGCATTCCGAAATTGAACTGGCTGTTGGTCTTCTCGTTGTTTATTATGTTGAACACATACGGCATATCACAGTCCATGTTGGAGACCTCGAAGTAGAACCACTGGTGGTGCTTCACAGAGTTCACATCGGAGGACAGGATGAGTTCGTATTCCCTAGGACCGATCTGCAGTGGGCAGAGACAAGTTTCTTAGAAACATTAAAAAGTCTGCTCTTTATTACTACTAATTTGAAACGACAAAGAGAGCGCGTTCCAAAAAGACACAGACGCAGTAGTGATTACCTGGAGAGCTTTGCGAAGGTTGCCGCTCTCGAAGCGAGACTCGAAGCGCAGGCCGCCTGCGGGCAGCTGGCGCAGCCCTAGCCTGCTCTCGTCCACGTTCTTCAGAGTCCGCCTGGAAGTGAAGCGAAGGGATATAATGACAAAGGGAGCCGCGCGGGGCAGAGCGCCGCCGGCAGGGCAGGCAACCCATTCGACATGACTCGACTCACCCCTCCGGCGCCGGGTTCTCCTTCTGCTCCGCGATCAGCCTGTCCAGGTCGTAGGCCACGATGTTCCAGAGCTGTCCCGGCTGGAGGATCCGATCGACGCACTGGAGCAGTTTCGCCCTGGAGTGAACGAACAGACACAAGTGGAACGGAGTGTTAACGAATTGACGGCGTTATGGCGATGAAGACAAGTTTGGTCTGACGTTTACTTGTAAAAGACTGCTCGAGAAGAGGATACAAGGCACTGACCTGCAGACTCTCCGGTCCCGCGCGCTCAGAGGCTGCAGCTGGCCGGTGCAGCCGCCGCCCGCCATGTCAGGGTAGGCAACCTTCGAGGCCGGCGCCACCAGCCGCACCCGGGACGCGACGGCGCAGTAGGCGAGGCGCGGCGGCAGCGTCGAGCACACCCCCTGCAGGGTGGCCAGCTCGGAGCAGCCTGAGGGCAGTGAGTGAGTGAGATGGAGTCTTACGGAGTCTGTGTGAGTGCGAGAGAGACAGGACGGGCACGCAGGAATACCAACGTTGCAACACCTTCGCACTCACACAGACTACAAAAGTGAATCTCAGTCGAAACCTCCGCATCAGTGAGGATATCATTTAGGAGATCTAGTTTAGGAGGAATGTCAGAGCAACTCACCGGGTATGGCCGCGTCGTCTCCGTGTGACAGTATGTTCTGTCTCTCCTTATTGGCAGCCCCATGAAGCAGCTCACGACAAAACGGGGCATACCTGAACAAAAGACAATCACAGTAATAAGCTCGAGCAGGTAAGCCTGCAAGTATCTAGGAGTACAGGTGGGACGGGTTCGTCGTGCACTCACACGGCGAGGTCCTGGGAGTCCCTGCGCTGCGGCTGGTCGGGCTGCTGGTCCAGGTCCAGGATGTCCGGGAGGGAGCCACGCGTGCAGCGTAGGGCCTCGGACACGTCCTGCCGCACCGCGCCGACCTCGTCCTCATCCAGCTCACCCTCCTCGTCGTCGTCCTCGTCCTCGTCCACATCGTCGGCCTCGTCTCCGCTCTCGTCGGTGAAGGCACCGTCAGTCTCTGCAGCAGACACCGGCAGGTGAAAGTAATTACTAGTGTCGGGAAGGATTCGAATAATTTGGCGAAACTCCTGGAAAAAAATGGGAAATAAATTTGACCTATTCTTAAATGCGTTTCGAAGCTTCCTGATCATTTTGCAACAGGTCTCAAAATCGTCGATTTTTTTTTTAAATTCCCTTGTTTTTGGGTTGAGTTGCCCCAGATTCTGGGTTTGGTTTTTCTGTGTACGCGAGGTGTCAACGTGTTGCTCACCTGGCGAGTCGGTCTGCGCGTACTCGAACCTGGTGGGCCCCGCGTTGCCGTCGACGGGCAGCCCGCGCCTCTCGACCAGCTGCTGCAGGATGCTGCAGACCCGGGACACCATGGCGTCGTAGGCCTTCTCCTCGGGGCAGAGCCGACAGAAGCGCTGCAGGGTGGCGGGGCCGCCGACACTCCCCGCCGCCAGGGCCTTGCGACCCGCCTCTGCGCCACGGCGTTAGGCGTTAGGGGCCATCCATAAAGTACGTCCGTGTCTTTAGGGGAAGGGGGGTCTGACCAAAACGGACCGCCTATCTCATTGCATGGGGAAGGTAGGCAACATTCGAGGACGCAGGGGGAGGGGGTTCAAAACAGTCCAAAAATACCGGGACGTCCTTTATGGGCGACCCCTTAGGAAGTCAAGTAGGGCAGCCACCCTCTAGTGCAGGCACTAAAGATTCTCAAGGAAGAGAAGAGCGACCTCACTGCTGCTGACGTGCGCAACAACCCCAACAAACAGCAATTTAGTTCAAAAGGTGGCTGCACCCATGGGAGAATAGACCATTCCGCTAAAGCAAGAAAAGAGAAGAACCTCAATAAATAAAAAACAAACTTGTGAGTGTGAGAAACCTAGGCTGAGACGCTCCCAACATGTCCCAAGAAGGCTTCCGGCATCCATCCTCAGCCTAGGTTTCTCATACTCATCCTTTAGTTTTTATTCAGGTTCTTCTCTTTTCTTGCTTTAGCGGAATGGTCTACTTCGTGCTACGGCAAGCTGTTCGCTCGTCTTCCCCGTCGGAGTCTTAGGGGCCACTCACTGGAGCTGGCGGCGTGCTGCAGGGCGACGAGCGTGCACTGGCAGATGCGCATGCGCAGCCGCCCGTTGAAGTTATCCCAGCGGCTCAGCGGGCGCAGCAGCAGCGGCAGGAGCGGCCCGCGACACAGGCGAGACAGGAAGGAGCCTGGGAGCGGAGCAGAGCAGAGCGCAGAGTCACAACTCCGGGTTAGATTTAGCAATTTGGCTTAAGCGAATCTAGAGGACGAAGGGAAGAAGCAGCTTCAAGAATATGGCCGCTCTGACGTCACGATGGGTTGGTGTGAGGAATAAACCATGCGTTTTCGCTCCAGGCGCCCGGGACGCCATGAGAGACAACGCACGGTTTGTTTCTCATACCGAACCCGCTGTGACGTCAGAGCGGCCATGTTCTTGAAGCTCCTTCTTCCCTTCGTCTTCTTGACTCGTATTGGAGGCGTCGCTTCTTCTTACTCACGGGCCCGGCAGAGGTTGGCGATGACGAGGAGGGCCAGTCGCAGCCGCGGGCAGGGCAGCACGCCGGCCGAGCCCAGCACCTTCTCCAGGGTGGGCGCCACGCCGTCCCTGGCCAGCGCCGAGCACACGGCCGCTGACAACAGAGGGGCCGTCCGTAACGCACCTAACCTAACTCGCCCACTGATTCACTGTCCGAGTTGCTAGACAAGCAGGCTAAATGCAGCCCAAACACACTGGACTGCACGCCAGCCTGCCAGCCTGCCCGCTGGGTGACTTCTCAGCCTTAATGATAAGAATTAGCCTAGCTGCGGCCCGCTACACCGGAGTATTGTGCTACATTTTGCCCACTTTTCTGGCAACACTGTTTGCTGTGAGTACAACGGTCTCTTTCGGTCACACCCTCCCCGATCACTTCCAAAGTTGCGAGCACATTTGTGAAAGATCCCGCCATTAAGTGACTCGACAGTATTTGGTGTCCTTTGGTAGAACACATTGTCTGCGTGTTGCCCACCTCGAAGAGTTGACCTGAGTGGACCTGATGGCCGAGGGAGTCCCTACTCTGTGCGGGCCGTTGAGTCAGGCGAACGTGATGGTGTTGGCGTCACTTACGGTTCTTCGTGACGACTTTGAAGATATGCAGGGCGGGCACGAGCAGCTTGCCGCCGTTGGCTTGAGTGCGTAACACCATGTGCAGCACTTTGCACGCCCCGGAGGACCGGACCTTAGCGGAGAACTTGGCATCTGCGCGGACGAGAAAGAGGTTCATTACAAACAGCTACACTTACTTCGGAAAGCAGGCTTTTCCATCGCACTTTCCTTACGTGATTCACCGAGATGTACGATTTTCCGAAAGTGAAGAAAAAGAAGAACATACTGCACATCCACACAGCCCTTATTACCGGATGCAGCCGACTATACCTCGGACTATACCCAAGGATAGTGGCTTACCTGGCGGCCGCAGTTTTCTCATATATTCCTCATTTAATATTAGGTTACAGCACTGGAGGGGGACAGAAATGTCACATGCGAAATTTCTCATACTGGGCAGCAACCCCTCCAGTGCTCTACATTAGGTGATTCGCTGGTGACGGTCCTGGCCGGGTCCTGGCCGGGTCCTGGCGCTCACTCACCGCGGAGGGCGACCCTGCTGAGCAGCCACACGAGGTCGCTGACGAATGCCTCCCCCGCGTGCACCTCCTTGGCGGTCAGGGCGGCCAACACCCGCAGCAGCGAGGAGCACGAGTTGCAGCCCACCAGCTGCGACACCACCGCCAGCCGCTGCCCGCCTGCCATGTCAGTTCACACTCACTCAGTCTAGGTTCCCTTCAAGTCGACACTTTCAAACAAAATACAAGCCCGAGAAACAGGGGAGAAGTAACATCAGTTTTAGAATTGACCTATACCAAAAAATGATCAGGGCACTCTAAAATGCATTTCCACAAAAACCTCAAAACGAGCCCCAAAATGTTCGAAACTCGAGCTACTCAGCCGTTTCTCGGGAACGGCTCCCCAAAACCTGTATCTCTTTTTTACAATGCGAGCAATAGTGTATCAAAGGATTGCAGTGACAAGACGGCGTCGACCCCCCATCAGGCCGTCTCCAGAATACTTGAGGTGAACCGGAAATCAATCCACGAGCCGCCCCGCCGCCTTCTAACATATTATCCTGACCCAGTTCTCGGCCTCCTTTCTCTTTTCCCGCCTTTCCTTTCACCCCTACGCTACCAGAGCGTGCACGCAAGAGGTGCGTGTTAGCAACTTTCAAGAAGCGCGCAAATAAAAAGACAAAAATAAAAATGCAGCAGCGACTCTGTTTTATGGTCGATGCTTTCACCATATTATTTTATGGATGTGATGGGCTTTGTTTTTTTACAGCACGGAACTGAGTCGTCGTAAGTCGTAAGGGGTGCCTTTGGCAGAACAGTTCACGCCATGAAAATGATGCATTCAGCACGGAATGTGTCCGACACGCAGAGACGAGGACGGCGGTGACAGAAAACATGAAATGAAAGTCATGACATGTGCTACGAATAGACCATTCCGCTAAAGCAAGGAGAGAGAAGAACCCGAATAAAAACTAAAGGATGAGTATGACAAAGACTGCGATCCTTCGAAGATGCACCAAGAAGGCTTCCGGCATCCATCTGCAATCTAGGTTTCTCATGCTCATAATTTAGTTTTTATTCAGGTTCTTCTTTCTTGCTTTAGCGGGATGGTCTATAACCCAGTGAGGAATAATGATCGAATCGATATCAACTGCATCTAGTTCCCACAGACATCCTGAACCCACGCACTAGGCTAGGACACAGCGTCATAGCCAGCGTGATACTTTCATTTGATGGAACTACCCCGGGTTGTGGGTGGGTGGCGCTCGGTGTCGATAAAATTAACCCCCAGCCACGACGTACATGCCGCGTGATTGGCAGCCCTGCAGGGCCCTGCAGGGCCTGGCACAGCTCACAAAGGGCGCGGGCCTCGTTGCGGTAGGTCAGCGCCCTAACAACATCAGTCAAACTAGTATGACTGGAGGAGAAACGGTTGCCGAAGCCAGGCGCGGTATGACCATTCATGTCGAGACACAATCCATCCTCGTTACTCTGGCTGGTTTGTCGGAGCAAAGCAGGACAGAAAGAAAAACTAAATGCATCACAACCCCGAGTCCATGTTCTACCTCAGTGAGTGGCACCGCCTTTCAGTGTCGCTGTAACCTTTGACCCCGAGCGGGATGGGGTGGCTACCCACGTCACACCACAACACCCTCTCCTAGCTCGGCATGCAGTAACTCAAGGAACATACTTTTAGTTTCGTTAATGATCAGCGGTTTTCCCTCTATTATTAACTCGGAACTAATCCATTATTTTGATCGTTCCTTGCCGGACATTTTTACATAATTTTACGTTAAGTCGATTGAAGCAAAAATTGATTAGCTTCGACAAAAGAATTGATTTTTGAAAATAATTAAAGTATGAGTCGCGATGAGGGTGAGAGTTCTTGAGGGGTAGAGGGGGAGGGGGGGGGGAGGGGGGTAGTCGTCAGGATGTCGAATACTCACGCGAGTCGCAGGCGACTGTCTCTTTCAGGATGCCCACGAGGCTGGCCAGGGAAGCGGGGTCCCGTGTACTCTGTTAAAAGTATTTTGGAAATTAAAACTTTTCATAGCAGCGAATTATTATTTCAGTCATTGTGATACATTTTGTACTTGCCTCCACCAGCGACATGACGTCAGATATGAAAGCAGGTCGCCGAGCTCGGATGAGAGACAGTGTTTTCTCCCGGCATGTTTTATCTGCCAACAGAAGAGGACACGCGTCATCAATAACCCAGTTCAATAGAGTCTCAAGGATCGCCATAACCAAATAACCTAGGCCTAGTGTCTTCGACTTGGTTCCTGACCAAACCCAACGCCACGTGATGACTGCTATTCTCTCCCCTTCCAGTCTCTCTCGAAGGTGTTGATACTCCGCTCGGAGGGAGGGAGACAGGCTGAGGGCTGCTGAGGGTGCGGAGTATATCCCTTGGCTCGCTGCCAGTTCTCCTTCCTGGTCGTTGGCAGGGTCAGCTCTCCTGTCTCTCTCTCCGTGTGGATCAATCCAAAGGACTCGCGCCTCGCCCGTGTTGACAGAGCGCATCCGGGGTGGCGCACTTAAAGTGATTTCGTGCCGCACTTAGAGAAGTGCGCCGGTTAACATCCAAAAATTACTGAAATTCTTGTGCAGTCCCACCCGACGTACAAATACAGACACAATATTTACTTGATAACATAAGTCTTAAAACCAGCGCAGCAGGTGGGGAATATATGTACCGAATACCTCACCCAACCACCTACGCCATCATATTTCAAACCCCACCTTCTTTTTGGCAAATTAACATTCCCAAGGCTTTATTTTCGTGTAAATGATTTTACGCGGCGAGCTACGTCGAACGACTGAATTAAGTAAGTAATTCACAAGATCCTGGTTAAGATCGATGGCTGGTCTGGTAGGGATGTTCATCAGATACGAGGCGGGGTATCCGTGTGGCGTGCCGCAAGGGTGCCGCAGGACCCCGCCCCGCCCCGCCCCGCCCCGCCCCGCCCCGCCCCCCGCCCCGCCCCCCGCCCCGCCCCGCCCCGCCCCGTCCCACCCCACCCGGCTGGGCTGCCGCATCACGGGGTGGCGTGATCGCCGCCGTTCCGCGGTTGACGGGTGTTCGTCGCGTCGCCCCCCCCCCCCCCCCCCC
>CABIKL010000883.1:0-18372 GCA_902196195.1 Aptinothrips rufus | reverse complement strand
CCCCCCCCCCCCCCCCCCCTCCCTTCGCCTTGGCAGGAGCTCCCTCACGTTGGGTCTGGGAGGCTGCGCCGTACTCGAGGGTACCTGACCTGGATGATAGGTACTCACGCGAGTACTCACCACGCCGGACATTACACGGTACCCGGTACTCTGCTGAGACGACACCTGCTGGGCCATGGAGTCTGGAGCTGCTGCCCGGCTCGTCATCCCTTTGTGGTCGATAGTACTCCAGTCTCTGATCTCATCTCTATCTGTCAAGAGAGTGGGGGTGGGAGCTTCCAGGGCTGGCCGTGTGGAGTGGAGCCCATCATGGCGGGTGCCCCGCGTGCCATTCCTTCGTGGTCGATAGTACTCCAGCAGCCAGCCTCTGATCTGATCTCTCTGCGTGTCGCGCCGTGTCGCACACAGCACGGGGCAGCGCGTGGCATACCCTTTGCTAGTCGCGATGCTGGCAGCGCCAAGTGCTGGCTCGTTGCTCAGTGTTTGTTTGCTAGCCACGCCGCGCCACGCCACGCCCCGCGCGGCCTTGTCCCGTGCGCGCCGGGGCTAAAATTGTGATCAACTCCCCTCCACTGCCCATCCTGCGGCCAGGCTCCGCCCGCAGGCTGTACAATAACGCCCTGGCGGCCCTGGCGCTCCACCAGGGGGTGTGTTCACAAGGTCTGAGCGGCTTGGCGGCGGGATGGAGTGAGGAGGACTAGGACTCGCTGGGTTGTTGACTACTCGCTGAGTCATCGCAGCCCCCGGTTCACGGGAGTGGAGTGCCCGGGGCCGGGCCGGGCCGAACTCAATCGGAGGCATGTTTACGCCTTGCGGCCCCATGTTGCTCCCCGCCCCGCCCACCGATTGGTTCCGCTTTGAGTCTGCAAATTGACTTTCGATGTGCTCTTGGGGAAATCCCCGGTCTCCCTCTTCCCGTCCAGTAGCCGCCTGCCGTCCTCAGGGTAGGCAACCCGTGGAGACGCAGAGCACGGGAGGTGAGCGGGGTGCCTACCCTGCCCCTGCCATCCCCTGGTCACCGCCTGCCGTCCTCAGGGTAGGCAACCCGTGGAGACGCAGAGCACCGGGGGTGAGCGGGGTGCCTACCCTGCCCCGGATTTCTAGCAGAGCTGTTCCTGTCCACTCGGGTCACGTCGGGTAGGGTAGCCGTCTCATTCCCGTGGTTCGGTATTAGCACAGCGGACTGATCTGAACGACACTCTACTGCTTTTGTTTGCGTCCAACTTCGAGAAATTTTAGTTCCATGACCAGCTCCCTGCCGCGGAGGTTCGCTCTTCACATAGTTCTTGTGACTGATTCTTGTCCCTCTATCTCCCTCTGGGTCATGCAGGCGCACTCTAGTCGGTTCCTCTTCTCAACCCACCCCGCCCTGCTCGCCCCGCCCCGCCCCGCCCCGTTCCGCCTC
The DNA here is from genome assembly GCA_902196195.1 of Aptinothrips rufus. Taxonomy (NCBI): domain Eukaryota; kingdom Metazoa; phylum Arthropoda; class Insecta; order Thysanoptera; family Thripidae; genus Aptinothrips; species Aptinothrips rufus. The sequence goes on along the minus strand of CABIKL010000883.1, from coordinate 16,967 downwards.
CGGTCGATGCCTCTCCCCGCCCCGCCCCGCCTCGCCAGCTGCCGCAGAGCCTGCGGTCTGGCGTACGAGGCTGCAGGGGTGGGGTGGGTGGGAGGGATGTTTTATGGTACGAGGCGTATGTCCTTGACCTCTGCACGGAATTAAAGTGCCTGGTAAACATCCCCCTGGTCCGCCTGGCTGATCTTCCGGAGATTAGATCTCTCCAGGAACTCCCTCGGGAGCCTGCAGCCGGGCTAAACCGTCCAGTCTCTTGTGGACTCTCAGGAGAGAGACCCTGCGCTTCCTTGAACATCAACTAACTTGCATTTCGAAACTATGGTTGTATTTTTAACGCTGTACACGGCCTTTGCAGTTTTGTTGGCAGCCATTCAAAAGCTTGGGTAGGAGTGACTCGACATGCTCATGTTAATATTATTGTCTGTCTGTTTCAGATCTTATCCACTGCACCAATGAACCCAATGTGTCAATCCCACAACTGGCCAATCTCCTCATTGAACGTTCACAGAATGCCAACTGGGTCGTGGTTTACAAATCACTCATTACAGTTCATCACATGATGTGTTATGGCAATGAGGTGCATATTTTTATTTACTAAATTTTTCTCTTTTTATGTCTTGAAATGGGTTTGTTTTACTGACTTTTTGGTCCATCTTTTTCAGCGGTTTACTCAGTACTTAGCATCCAGCAACAGCACATTTCAACTCAGTAACTTTCTAGACAAAAGCGGGGTCCAAGGTATGTACCAAGTATTGCATTCATCACTCATATCTTATGAAAGGTGGTGGTAATATTTTATGAGCCCAACATTTGTCTTGCTAAGTTTGACTTACTCCTCAAATGTTGTTCTCGCTTGTTCCCATCTGTCTTGTCTGTCTAGTAATTCTGTTTCCCGTATCTCTGTAACAATTCTCTAATCCTCTCTTTGTGGTTGTTTCTTGCTGCCAGGAGCGCGTGTGGGTAAGTTCTGCCAAAGTGGTTCTGGGCCTGTAGCTGGTTTGATATCTTTTTAGGCTGTCAGTTCTGCTTGATTTCAATACATCAAAAACTTAAATATGCATTTACTTTGTTAGATTAACATATTTGTTTAGATGTTGCTTTATCTTCTCGTGAAAATTGTTCTGCATGCCTTAAAGATGAAATTAGTGTTAAATTTTGAGCACTTATCTCTCTCAGAATCTTTTATTTTGCATCAGGAATTCACGTAAACTTAACTTGTCTAATCATAAATAATGCCCTATGCTCCCTCTGTGGTTTTCTTCCTTTGGGTGCTTCTTGCCTATGTAATAAAGAAACTGTACATTTTTATAATGTTGTGTTATCTCATTTCTAAAAGAAAATGTTCTCGGTTAGTTACTATTCAGCCACTTAATATACCTGATTTTCTGTTCAAACAGGTTATGATATGTCTCCCTTCATCAGGAGGTATGCGAAATATCTAAATGAAAAGGCATTGTCATATCGAACAGTAGCTTTTGACTTTTGCAAAGTCAAACGAGGGTAAGTTTGAATATTGACTTAAGCATCCATGTAAAATTTTGTGAATGTAGATTCTAATTTTTCAATATTATTACAGGAAAGAAGATGGTACACTTCGCACAATGAATGCTGAAAAATTATTGAAGACATTGCCAGTTCTTCAGTCACAGTTGGATGCTTTGTTAGAATTTGACTGCTCGCCCAATGACCTCACCAACGGTGTTATTAATATGTGCTTTATGCTTCTCTTCCGTGACCTCATTCGTCTTTTTGCCTGCTACAATGATGGAATTATTAATCTTCTTGGTACGACAAATTCATCTCAGGTTTCATTCTGTCACTTGTACAAGGTTCTCTGAGCTATTATTCACAAGCATTAATTTTTACAGAAAAGTACTTTGATATGAACAAGAAACAATGTAGGGATGCTCTAGACTTGTACAAAAAGTTCCTCATAAGGATGGACCGTGTTGGCGAATTCCTTAAAGTAGCAGAGGTTAGTAAGAGATATTGTTTAAACAGGGTTACAATTTCATCTTTGTGAGACCTTCTTTTTTCTAAATACCCTGTTCATATTCTTCATCTTCAGAATGTTGGAATCGACAAAGGAGATATACCAGATTTAACCAAAGCACCAAGCAGCTTGTTGGATGCCCTGGAGCAACATCTAAATGCATTGGAGGGCAAAAAGGGAAGTGCAGCAAACACACCAACACAGTCAGCAAGGTATGAATCAACTCTGTCATCTCTCTTGTGGGAATTAAAATGTCATTCATTATGATGGCTTTTGGTTGAGGGTCCAATCATCTTCTTATCATTTAATAATTGCATGGGTATGGGATTACAGTGTAGCCTGATGAATGAAGTCCATACCTCCTTCAACAATTGCTTTCAATTTCTATCTATGGGTGTACAGTTCACTCTTGTCTTGAAAGTAAACATATTTTGCAAACATTGCACTTGATTATAAGTGCTTTGCACTACAAGCTTGAGAAGCTTATTACTAATCAGCTTGAAAGGAGAACAGATAATTTTTAGTCTGTTTTCTGCAAAACATATCTAAGGACTCAGATCAGGGAGTGCGTGTGGGCCATGGCTCACTCTGGTATTTGACATAAATATCATAAATAAATAAAAAGTTTGAACTTGCGCTGTGTGGCCCACCCTGACAACATGACAGATCTGGGTCCTTGAACAAAACTGAGCATGAATGGTTACGTTCTCATACTGCAGAGCAGTCATTGCTACTTCCAAGCATATGTACATCTGTACAATTATACCATAATGAGGAAGAATGCCATATTAATTTTACATGGTTTGCAGAGTCCTAGACCTTTTGAAGAGAAGCGCCAGCTTCCAAGGGGTTTAGGACTCTAATAGGTTGCAGTTCCTTGTGTTATCTTGATTGCATATTGCTGCGGTGTGGTCGCTGCTTTCATGTGCTCCCTTCCACCTCTGGAGAAGAGTTTCCATCTTTCTTTTTCTGCATGACACTTAAAATTTTCATGCTCTTGAAGCATTTTTTGTTTTATTTTTTGTCTTTCTCTTTCTAAACTCAAAGTGGTGTGGTTATCCTTTTTCCTGCTCTCATTCTATCTGTTGGTAATGAGCATCTCCTCAATTAACCAGTAGAATGTGCATGCCTGTTATACGCTGTTATACCTAGTACATTTCCATCTCCTTTTCTGTTCTGTTATAGATCTGCATGATTTGCTCAAATTCCAAAGCATGAACTTGCATGACTCCATTATCACCTGTAAAATAGTAGCATTTTAAATGTAAGCAAGAACTTTTTATGAGTGCAGTTTCTGTTCATGGGAATGTGTAAACTGTAGAAACTTTTCGTAATAAACCATAGGATCAATACTGAGGATTTTGAATTCATTCATTTAACTTCTCTGCATTTTACCTGTAGCTGGTACTAAGTAATTTTTGCAAAGTTTTCTTCTCTTTTTTAATTTTAGTTCTTGAACAGTCCTTTTCTTTTTCGACATTTAGTAGTGACTTCTATTTTTGTTTTTATCAAGTGCTTCTTTGAAATTATTGTAATATTGGTGCAGTTCCCTTGCTTAGTAAAAGTAGAAGTGATAATTTCTTTAAAATCATTTTGAGAATGTAATGTAATGCATGCCTTACACTTTTTTTACACAAACCTTAATTGATTCTTAACACAACTGTTTTTGTGTTGTTGTTTTCTTTGTTCTTGTCATCAGTTACTTTCACATTGATTTTATTATTATTGTTTTAGCTCATTAATTTTACTGTTATGTTAGATGTGTTTGTAATTTTGATTTTTTTTTTTCTTTTTTGCCTTACCTTTTCTTAAATTATCTTCCACTACCACACCATTTGCTTATTAAACAATACTATTTAATTTCTCACTCTTCTCCTTTATCCATCGTTTCTTCGTCCGCCCTCTCCTCTTTTCCTCTGACATTTTCTGTCGTACCTTTCCTATTCACTTCCTCCCCTCTTCAATCTGGCACGGCACGACGACTCCGCAGCAACAGAACGAATGTTAAGTCCGGGGTGTCCGCCCTGTCTTCCACTAGCAGTGCATTTGGAACGGCAGCTAGCAGTGCAAGGCTGGACGAGCATGGAGGCCAGATTGATGAAGCCCTGCGACGACAAGTTCTTGCTGAAGAAGAGGCAGCAATGAGTCAGTATAAAGTAAGTCTTGACATTAGTACATGCCAGTTAACTCAGTTTTGTAGAAAAGTCACGAACAAGAATATTTTTTGATTTCATTCTTTGATCATCCTAATTTATAACTTTTAGTTTCATTAATTTTTGTGTTTGTTTGCAGGCCAAAGTATCTTCTCCTACCTCGGGTGCAGCTAGTACAAATCCTTTCCTGTCCTCACCAACAGTCTCAAGCTCTGTCGACTTGTTTGCCCCCGTCGACATTGGCAGTTCTCAAGTAAGTTTTAACAGAGATCTGCAGGAATTGTACATGTGCAGTCTTTAACTCATTTCTTGTCTGAAACTTCTTTTTCCTTTTCTTTTTTTCAATAGCTACAGTCCTCCAAAGCATCCGATGATCTCCTTCAGCTGAGTGGCAATCCATTTGCTGATATGTTCGGAAGTGCTCCAGCTCCAGCAGCTGCTGCGGCCCCTGTACCTGCAAATAACTCTTGGATGACCAATGGTATAGTTTCTTCATATCTTTCATAATATTTCTTTCCACAATTCTTTCAGTCTTAGTAATTTCTTTGATTTCTCACTCTAGGGTTTGCTGGAGGTGCTGCTCCTGCCCCTGCAGCAAACAATGCTTTTGCCATCTTTGGAGATTCAGAAACAACTACTAATGGTGAGCAAGTTATTGTTTAGAATAGTTTCTTTAAAGTAACCCTGCTCAGTTTTCTAGTCAGTTTCATTTGAAAGCAGTTTACAAAAATGAGCTTTGAGTCAAAATCACTTATAAAATGGATAGTCGTTTTTGATTCATACAAGACATGATGGAGAACACAGCTTTGTTCCATGGCCAATCGTTGTATTTTGTTTGCGACTGCTGCACTCAGTTTTAGATTTGGTGTTACTTTCTTCTATCCATTGCTAGTCAGTTGTTCCCTCATATTAAATCCTGCCTTTGATCATGTGCGAGTATCCTTACAGAGTGTAGGCTGTTTCATGGCAGATAATGCCTCTACTGCACCTCTCAGACTTTGAATTCATCCTATTCCCATCCATGGCTAATTTCCCTTCCTAACCATAGCAATATTTTTCTCTACCATCTAGACGGAAAATGACAGTGACATGAAATGGCCTGAATTCTGCTCCATTTATCCTCCTGTCATGTGGCCCACATACTTGAACATGCCCTTCCAATATATTCTTTTTATTACACCTATTTGGTTACTGTTAAAGAGCTATTCTAGCACTTTGTTTTGCTTTTCCTAACCCGCAAGCGATTTTGGTTTGACGAGAAAATGTTTTAGTTCAGTCACTGTTCGAATTTAGTTACTTTGACCTTCCTTTTCAATCAAACGATCTAAATTCCTCATACCTTAAATTCCTCATCTTATCCTTGAATATATTATAGCCATTCCTACCTAATCTTTTATGCATCCTTCACCTATTTCATTTCTTTGTAGAATTATGAACTATCTTTTATGCACATTTTTCACCCACTTGGAAGTTTCGTTTTGCTTTTTTATTGCAAGAATGAAATTGATGGAAGAGTTTTTCATTGTGGTGCATGAAAATTACTTCCAAAGTGCTGATGCTTTGGCATTGCAAATTCAGTTAATTATTACTTTATTTTTATTTATTTTTTCGATCAGGAAGTATTGTTTTTGATTTGGAAATGGAATGGATGTGTTGTTCATGAGGAAGTTACACTATGGATTAGTGAATATAGAAGGCACTGTACATCCTTTGCTTTTGGTGTGATTGAGGTGAGGGAAAAGTAAACAAATTTACAAGGATTTTTTAGGTTGTCCGAATGTTCTTTTTTATTTTGTTGTGTCAAGTAGGTAATATCGGATAGTACCATGTTTGAAGTCATCAAAATTCCAGTATTAGGTATAGGTGTACAGGATATTCGCACATGGTACAAAACTAGTAACTGGGTGACATGCAAACCTTGTTGACTTCCTTGCCTTCCTGCTGTGTGGTGGAGCTTGGAACGACGGATGTGTATGTGCCTTCTTTTGGGATGGTGGTATGTTACACAAAAAAAAAATGACCGTGTGTCTCTTTGCGCAAGCTGCTATGGTGGGTTCTGGAGGAGGTAGCCTGGGGGGTGTGACTAATACCTTCGGAGTGGGCCCAGCCCTTGCCCCGGCATCCCATGGCTACTCTGCTTCCCCTGTCCCTTCGGCTTCTCCAGCCCGAGCACCGGCCGCGGCCGCCCCTGTGGATATGTTCGGGGGCGACTTGTTCGGGGCTGAGCCCAGCCAGCCGTCGGCCCCCATGGCCACGGCCTCGGCCTCGCCCGCTCGCCCACCCCCTCCCTCGGGTGACAGCCCGCACCCCTCCCAGACCAACTCCCCCGCGCGGCGGGCGAGCAAGTCGGCATTCGATGACCTGAACGATAGTATTCGCGCGGCGCTTGGCACTTCCCCCGCCAAGCAGGTCCCCATGCAGGCCGCCCCGTCTCCCTCGCCCGGTCAGTTCCCCCAAGCTGTGGCTGGTATGCCAGGGATGCCGGTGGCGACTGGGTCGCAGCTCCCCGCCCCTGGACTGGTGGGATTTGGATCGCCAGCCAGACAGCCCGCAGTGGCAGGTGAATAAGTCGGTGGCTTGCTTCTAGACAGATCGCTAGCATAGCTCTGGCACTGATATCTGTACTTAGCAGGGAGCTCTGCACCTCACTGTCCTCACTGGTCCTTAAGTTCCACTTCCGATTCAACATATCCATTTTCTGAGGGGAGCGAGGAATCACTTTCAATCTGCATAATTTTTTAAAATAAATTACAATTGCCTTGGATGTAAGATAATTGCTCCCTCTATTCCAAGTTATTTTTCTTTCTTGCCTACATTCTTATAATCCATGGTAATTTTTTTTCTTTTTCTCCCATTTTTTTTTTATGCTGTTTATGATTGGTGGGGTTAAAATCTCAAAGGAGCCCTATTTTTATGAGCTTATTTTGGACTGCTTCTGCATTTGATTTTTTTAACATGTTTCATTTTTCTCTGGCATTTTTATTTTGTAGACTTTTTCAAACATACTTAGCATGAGAACTGATCTTGCTAGAGAGGTACCCAGTACCCCTTATTTTCATGAATTTAATTTCATGGCTACTAGACGTCAATCTAATATCTCTAACATGTTACGCATATTGAGGACCATATTTCTTGACTCAGTAGAATACCAGTAATTTCTGTGTTGTGAAACTGAACTGCTGTTTGCATCTGTTGCTCGCTTCTATATCACTAATATTAATATAACTTTATCAGATTATGTCAAACCTCGATTAGATATTGGGGTAAAATATTTGATAGCTGCTAGTATAACTTTGTATCATATTTTCTTTTACTGACTCATCTTTGCAGTATTTTAGGCAATTTTTTTAACATGCCGCTTATTGAGCCTCAGAAGGCTCATTGTTGTCTAAATTACTTGCTTAGCATGACGAGGGTGCTTATTGTGCTGCTTTTGCTGGCTTGGTGTCGGGCAGGCTCCGTCTTTGACGCGATAGGAGGAGTGTTGCAACCGGCTGGAGGCTCATCTGTGGCGGTTTCAGCAGCAGGAGGATCGGCGGCACAAGCTGCATCAGGAAAGGTCTTGACTGGGGACCTGGATTCCAGTCTTGCATCACTTGCCGAGAACCTTTCGATGAACAAAGGAGCTCAGCAGAACGTCAAGTAAGCTCTTCTTTTCTCACTGCATATTTACTTATCATCTGTTTCCCTTCCTTATTTTTTTGCTTTTGAATATTTAAATTTAATTATTATTGTAATTTTTGCAGAGGTGTTCAGTGGAATTCTCCCAAGAACACTGCTAAGGGTAGTGGTATTTCTGGCGGATGGACTCCTCAACCTATGGCAGCAACCACAGGAGCCAACTACAGGCCTATGGTAAGATATCACCGTCACGAGAATGATTGTAGTTTGTGCACTGTACAAGTACCTTTGTAGATAATTTGAATCCATATTACGACAAGGTAGTCTTAATTCTAAGTCCAGAGTGTGGTTTTTTAAAGTAGAATTCAAAATGATGAAAAGTACAGCTGGTTTTTTAAAGATATTATTATTAGATTAATGCACTGTAATTTTGCTACTTATATATGAAGCTGGGATGAAACTTTCAATATTATCTTCAGAATGTCCTTTAAAGGACCGAGCCGTTGTGCATTAGCATTTGCAAATTTATCATAGCATTTTGTAAATGGCTTCTTTTGTTGGACTGAGACACAGAATTTCGTCAACTTTGAGATTGGTGATGTTTTTCATTTTCCCGGAAGTATTTTCTATTTACACCTCTATATCTGGCTCTCAAATCAAAATTGAATGATGGTGGAATGGAGCCTAACATTTGATATCACTAGTATGATGATGCATGCCAATTAAGTGCTAATATAGCATTTTTGCACAATAATAGCTGGTATAGCAGCATATTTACTACTGTGGCATGGCAGCAACTGTAGCTTATGCCACTTGTTTTTGAATTTCAAGTAACCATGCTTTCCAATTTGGCAAACTGCCCAAGTCAGATAAGTAAGTTACTTATCTACTATTGTCATTTGAACAATAGTAGTGAAAAGTAGTGCTGTCCCCTTCACAAGCGGCAGCCTGCATGATGTGCTGGTTGCTGTTTCAGGGGCAAGGAATGGCTTCATCAATGAATTTTCATATGGGCATGAATATGGATATGAATATGCCAACTCAGTTCCCTGCCATGCAATCAATGGTGAGTATTGCTCGCTTTTGCCAAACATGAATCTCTTGCAAACCATAGCACTCCAAAAAGTTCTAGTTCACTTGTTCAGTGTTCACTCGTCACAAATGGGATCACTCTTCTCATTTTTGTATTCAAAGCCTTACTGTTGCATAGCATGTTTATCTGAAGTGTGATCTCTATCACTTTTTTCAAGATCAATTTTGCCTCCAGACAAAAATTGATTCAATCACATTTTGGAATAATACAATCGGAGTTCAGAGGAGCAAGAATTTCATGTATGGTTTGATACACCTACAGGCTGGCTTTAATTATCTATGCTGAGTCTAATGTAGTTCCATTATTGTATTCTTTTTCTGCGATCTCATTATGGTGTAGGTACAGTTGAGCAGGAAGTATCTCTTCTTTTTTAAAAAGTGTAGCAAAATTTTGAAATAGTATGCCTTGATTTTGAAGGGCAGCAGCATTTCTTCAAAATATTTTTAGTAATTGATTTTCAAAACCTTGGCAAGATACAAGAATTAAATTTTTTGGTGTTGTTTTGTTAATATTTAGGAATGCTCAATGCTCCTTGAATCATCTATGAGATGCTGTGTACATAAAGTTTGCAATTTAATACAATCCTTTCTTATTTTTGGAATCTAATCACAACCTTTTCTTATTTCAAGCAAATACATTTGGTGTTGGTTGCAAAGCTTTCACTTTTTTCTAATATAATGGGCTCTTCAAGTAATTTAGTGATCAAATTCCTTCAGTAAATTCACTTGTACTATTTTTTTTTAATTCTAAGCCTCTTATTCCCATTGGTTTGTATATAAATTTAAATGGCTTTCAGATAGTTGTCAAACTTATTTTGATAGTAATTTTTATTGAGTTTACAAGACTGTTCCTACTATTGGTGCACCTTTTGATAATTGTAATGAGGCTGAGCAGCATTTGACGTTTGACGTCAACGCCTGTCATGAAGTTATTGCGTTAAATCATGTTCTGTAGCACACTCATTATATATTCATTTTTGTGAATGCCTATGTCCAGGCTGAGAAGTTCTTTCTTTTATCTGTCTCTAAACCTATTGTTTCACAAAACAGATGAAATTTATTTAAAGTTTGAGGTGTATTGTGTACCTGGTCTCTCTTATTCCACTCGGCTTATTTAATCAAAATTAATAATTGTTGGAAGGCTTGAAGCCTGCTTCCGTGACTAACAGGCCATGCTGACTCAGCCTCGGCCATCCCTCTGCAGACGTCAACTCGCTCGACTCACTCTCTGTTCCTCCTCCTTCCTGCAGCAGGGCATGGCGCCGTCGCCCGGGATGCCCGGTATGGTCCCTGGGATGGCGGCTGCTCCCGTGGCTGGGATGGCCCCTGGGATGGCACCTATGCGGCCGCCCATGATGGGCGTGGGTGGGGGTGCTGGTGGCGGTAGCATGGCAATCCCTGCACAGCCGGGTGTGGCGCCCGGCCCCGGCCAGGCGCAGCTAGCGCAGCCACAGACACTGGATCCATTCGGAGCACTGTGAGCCAGGCCCGAGCCGAGCCGAGCCGAGCCATGCACTCTAGGTACAGCTTTCTGATGCACTGTGTTTAACTCGCACCCTGGCACCCTGGTCTGACCCTCATGCTCTTCCTTTTAACACTCCAGTTCAGAATAAATTTAAAACATTTGTCTGGGTTATCCTTTTCTGGTGCTTTGTTGTCATTCGTTTTTTTTCTTTCCAAATTTATGACAAGGATAATAGATTTTAAAAGGTTATTGTTAAGTTCGTTTGTTCGTTATGTGTGAGCGTTCAGACCAGAGTCTTTAAATGTGTAAATTTCTTTTGTTCTTGTTTTCATCTTGGCTTATTCCTCTTCAAAGCCAAGTTTTGCTTTCAATTCTGTACATATTTGTTAATAGCAAATCCTTTCTCCTGTGGAAATTAGACTAACTGGAAGAGAATTGCTGTGCTTTTTAATTCGTCTCCGACTAATAGTTCGGTTTGAGTACCGTTTTGATGAATTTTGAGCTTTAATAAATAGGCATTAAGTCCAGAGTTGTTTGTTTCAGTTGGTCTTGATTTGAAGTGTTCAGCCAAGGACCCCTGAATTTCTTCCCCTCATCTGTTATTTTGTCCCTTGTTGCATATTGTGATATAATGTGTTGTTTTTTTTCCTGTTTCAGGATTTCAAGTGGAACTAAATGCACAGCATGTTCTTTTGTTTTTGTAAATAATGTTTCTCAGAACTTTGTGGCAAGGCAACAGTTCAGACTTGGATTTGGCTGTGGGCAGCTTCTCATGGCCTCAGTGCTTACCTCTCCAAGTTCATCAGGCATCGATTTCTGTCTCTCTTCATTGAGGATACCTGTCCTTTTAGCAGTAATTTAGGAAATGTTGTTTTGGGGTTTTATCATTGTTGTTGTTTTTTTGGTTTATTAGTTTTTAATGAGCCAACTTATTTCAAAGGCACTATATTTAAAATTTTTGAAAAATACTGGAGTACATATCTCAAAATTGTTTGAATTGAAGTTTCTGGTCTGTTTGTTAACAGATTAATTTTATTCGTTGTTTCTTTAAAGTGTTATGTTTTAAATTGTTACCGTTTTGCTGAAAGTTAAAGTTGATTTGTACTGATAGGCCTCAGATCATGTTAGTGGCTGCACAAATAGTCTGTTCCTGCCTGCATTATATAGTGATATATTAATTGGCATGCCATATTGGCCTCTAATCTATTGCCGTGTTTCCTTGTCAAAATACTCATGAGTGAAAGATGAAAGATTGTGATAGAACGCATGTATGTAACTCTGTATGTGTGTTCATGTGGTCATTCTTGTGGTTTATTCCTGTGAGTGATTATGAAATGCTGAAGTTGCATTATGCCAGTGACATTATTCCAGCTGTTTGTTCTGACACTTTGTCTGCTTTGCATTTATTGTATTATACAAATTATTTTATAGGTAGTGAATGCTCCCCATGTGTACAGATATGAATTTGGTGAACTTTGTATAAATTATAGGTGTATTCGGAGACAATACTCGGTACTGGCCCTGAATAGTTGTGGAACCGTACTTTTAAATCAAACGATAGATTCAGGAAATATTTCTGAATTGTGTACAGAGTATTAAAGATGTATAAAATGTATAATTTGAAAAATTGAATTATATTTGACGTTACCTAGACATGTGACAAACTCAGTGTACTACTACATAACGTACTGTGGCAGGTATTGCATGATTGCAAAGTAATTGAATGCTTCTCGAGCAAACTATTGCTTTGTTTGTGTAGATAAGAAGTGCAGCATATTGTATAGAAAAGTATAGTTAAATGGTTAAATTGTGTTATTTTCTCCTTCTACGGAAGAGTATAAATATGTATAGTTGAAATTAAAAATGCACGACTTTGAAATGTATCGATTTATAGAGAAGAGACAATGATATATAAATATATATGTATATCCAAAAGTACGTATGGATTTATGTGGATTGTTCTAAAATTTGCCATGTCGTGCCGTTTTGTAACTTGGGCCTGCGGATCAGTTCTTTGTTTTAGGCTCAAGTCTTTTCTGTTAGTTTTAAAATTTTATTAACATTCCAGGTGGATATGGATATTCCTGTGCAATAACTCTGCTGTGGCTTGGTAACATGAGCCTATGCTCAATGTGTTTCCTGTCCTTTCCAAGCTCTGTACTATATTGCTAAATGAAATGTGATGTGGTAGATCAAACATGGCGCAAATCGATTTACATGTTTCAAACTGTAGTTAATAACAGTGTGCTAGACCCTCATATTCCATTACTGAAATGTCTAAGAACAGTATTGGCACTAAGTGCCTGCCTTGGTCGGTGTACTGAAACCAGTTCTTTTGCGAGCTCACCTCATCTTAATTTATTGCCATGTATTCCTGTGTTACTTTTTTTCATAGCTCTTTATATCAATCTTTCTTTTTACTTTTTTTTGATGTAGTAAGAAGAAAAATAAACCATATGAAGCAACTCGATGACTTATCTTTACTCCTTCTACCAATCTCTATACACCTTGGCCGAAAGTGAGCAGCTGTGGGCCAGTACTTGTAGGCTATGACCACGATGAGCGATGACCGGTACTGTGGGAGCACCTTTAAGCTGACCTTGGTCAATTTCTCAGTAAAATAAGAGATCTCTCATAGTATTTGTTTTCTGGGCATAGACATGTGGAGTAATGAGGAACTTAAAATTACTAAATTAACACCAACTCCTTGCATTGTTTATTTGTAAGGCTTTAAAAAACTTACAATTTGAGTGTTTCCTCAACTTGACATGAGAACTCAAATTGCTCATTCAAACGCTTTGCTTATTTACAAATATAATTGCACAACCCACAGATTAATTGAATACATAACTTGAAATAAACATGATTTCCTGGAAGCAGTTTTGTGGTAGCTTCAAATGATGGTGTGGGTCCAGGTCCATTACTTGAAGCTTCCAACGAAGTTAAGATAAAGTAAAGTTTGAGGAACTTAGCAGTAATTGATCTGGAAGATGAAACGAAACGAAAGGCGCATGACGTAACTTTCTTGCTACGACTCAATGCTACCGGGTTTGGAAAAAAGAAATTATTGAAAATATTGACATTCTACAACAAAACGATCCACGAAAATGAAAGACTGTGGACCAGAAAGATGTTGAGAGAGGTAGTCCGTGACGTTGAGACGACCTCCTCGTCATTTGCTGGAGATTCAGCGGCGCCGGCCGAATCTTAAGAAGACGTGATCGACGTCTTGCCTCTTCACTCCGCTATCCACCAGGGGTGCGTTCTCGCGTAGCACTGAAACAAAACGTAGGGCATCATATGGTGAGGAACTTTATAACAAGTTCCAAAAGCTTTTCAAAATTACTGATTCATACAAAATTATAAAAGGACCGTCCACAAGGTAAATGATGCAGGATTTTAAAAATAAATAAATAAATAAAACTTTTAACTTTATGGAAAGCGAAAATCGTTCATAATTCGAGGCCAGTCCCATCACGGCCCTCGCTTCTTACTCCACTCACCGGAGTTGACATAACTTTTGGACGGTCCCTGCTGGCGAGCTCATGCCGTCCCACTTAGAAATAGCCTGTCGATTTCATGTCAATAACTCAAACCGATGTCAAATCTCCTGGATTTTCTAGAAAGACCGACAAATATTCGAATCTGGACGTTCGATTTGACGTCGAGCGATTATCCGATTTCCGAGCGTTTCTCACCGGGGTGGCAGTGCGCAGGCGTGCGCAGCCCAGCCAAAAATGATGCGTCGAAATTTTTTCGATATCGAAATTTAACGTCGAATTGAGGGGTTTTTGTCCTCAAAATCGAGGGTCAAATCGACGTCGAACGTCGAATTACCATCGATTCGACGTCGATTCGACCCTCGGTTTTGAGGACAAAAACCCCTCGATTCAACGTTAAATTTCGATATCGAAAAAATTTCGACGCATCATTTTTGGCTGGGCAGGGCAGAGAATGGGGTTGTCCAGTCCAGCACCTTCAGACTCACTCTGCAGCGTCCCCTTGTCGTCCAGGTAGTTCTCCATGGCGCTGGACAGCTCGTACATGGTGGAGAGCGCGGCGCACACCTTGCGGATGCGGTCCGAGCCGCTCTGCAGCACGGAGGGGTGGCACTGGGGCAGCGCCATGCCCTGCCCGGGGGTGACCAGGGCGAGGACCGCCACCGCCACGGCCAGACACGAGATCACCGGCAGGCAACGCATTCTGCAACACACCCAGCACCCGGCTATCAGCGGCAGCTACCAGTGTCAGCTATAAGTGGAGCAATTAGAGGCAGGTACCAGTCAGCTGTCCGTGGAGCTATCGGTTGCTCCTATCAGTGGACAGCTGCCAGTGGACAGCTATCAGCGCATTTCGATAATGTTACACTCCTCTCCAGGCTGCATTACCTAAAGGCCTATTCTTTTGGGAGGGCGAGGGGGTGGGGTGGGTTATAGCGTAATTGACTTCTTGTATTGGCACCTGTCAGCTAACAATGACTTTCTAAAGAAAAAAAAACTTTTTTTTACGACTGCGTGGCTGTAAACGGCTGTCCAAAAGGCGACATCGTGTCCCGTTTCGAGCTTGGTATAACCCTCCTGTATTGACGAACATTATAGCGTCGTTCTGAGACTCGAACTGTCTTTCCCTTAACTTATACGAAGCGCCACGTGAGATTGACGGGGACACGGCAGGGCAGGGCAGGGCAGGGCTGGCTCCTTTGTAAGGACTCTATGTCCTCTGGAGGTGAGTCATCAGTCACCTCCCACAGTCGTAAATAAAATCTGCGTCAACGTCAACAGTCCACGATATGGGAGGAAAGGGAGATCACCGTACGACACTCGGAGCGAGGGGGGAGGTCTCAGGCTGGCACAAAAAACAAAGAGGGTCGTATCCCGTTTGCGTGGGGCATGGCGGGGCGTGGCGGGGCGTGGTGGGGCGTCGCGGGGCGTGGCGAGGCATGGCGGGGGCAGGCAGCGCCGGGATTCACATGTTCTCGCGCCCCAGGGCAGTGAAGGGGCAACAGGTGCAGGAGAGGAGTTGACTCCAGGGGAAATAAGTTACCCCAGAACTATAGCACGGGTCCCAGCCGCCCTCCTGGTCCCGGGGGACCCTGGAGTCCTGTCATGCCTGCCTGAACGCTGGCTCGGGGTGTGGCTGTGGGTGGGGGTGAACTTGCAGGCCAGACAATATCGTTACCTTCAAAGAGGAGAGAGAACAAACAAGCAGGGCATGATATGAAGGGACGGATGGCAGTCCGTCGACGGAGTGCGTCAAGGTGACCTTGTGGCTGCCATGCCGTTCCTTTGCTCCATTGCTCTTTCGGCTGCGCTCTCCCTTTCAACCGCCATATGAACGTCTTGGGTGCGACGCGAGCGATGCGAGTCAAGACGGAGAGCCCGACCCGAGCCAGGAGCGCCTGCGGTCGCCAGGGTAGGCCGCCCGCACAACACGAGTGCCACCGGGCGGCCTACCTCGAGCGGTCCAGGCGTTCAGGCTGCAGTCCCTTCACGCCTGCACCAAGCCGCTTAAAAATTCAACGCAGAGAGCGAAAGGTATCGCAAAGGCGTTGCATTTTTGGACGCATTTGCGGTTAATTTTGAAACACAACTGCATTTTTTTGCATGGACTGTGGTTGTTTGAAGATTCGCTATCTTTTTGAGTGGCTGGCGACTGGAGTTTCATGTCCCTCGGAAACAGACGACGATCGCACGGGACGGGACGGGACCACGGAGGGTGAGGCAGAGATACCCCACGCGAGGGAGACATTCAACGCCTCACAATACGCCGGAGGCACGGCATCACTAAATGAGCCCCGTCAACTCTCATTTGTTGCCCGTATGTAATTGTCCGAACCAACGGATTGGAAAATTAATAATGGGGATCCAGTTTTGATGGAAAGCCTGGTATGAGGATATTAGGGCGGGATCAGAGATCACTCATCTCTTCAAGGTCAACCATAATTTGAGAAGACGTGGCGTTATGATAAAAGAGTTCCGTCTGGGTGACCACTTCCAATCCCCACGCAATGTCCCTCGGTTTCACACGGAGTATACTCTCGTCGCGCTTTTTATTATTGTGTGGTATTTCGTTTTAAAAATGCCAGGTTAACAATAGTTCGTGGCTCAAAGTGTTATCCCCTGTTGTCCCAGTTTCCACACCAACTAGATTCTAAAGTCTTTATCCATAGACTCTTTCCTTCAGCTCCCATTCGTCTGAATGTGCTGCTGATGCAAGGACCCCCCCCCCCCTCTTTCCCCTTCCAAGCGGGGCTCAGCAGCGCGGCGGGGCCTCTCCCAGGCAAGCCGTTTAATTTGCTTTGCACGTGTTTGCACGCATAAGTGACGGTGTGTGGGGGGGGGGGGGGGGGGGGGCTTCAGGCTGGCCTACGGATGGCTGCAGGAAGGAAAACCTTGTGGTTTGACTACGATGAACATTGCTTGTCTCTGTGATGACAATGTCATCGCTTTTGAAGTGCGGTGTTCATCGCTGTTGAAATAAGAGTGTCTCCCTTCAGGCTGGGGCTGACATACGTGTTCATTAGTGTGAGGTATATCAAAGGAGCTGTGTCTCACCAGCCCCAGGGCAGGCTTCCCCCCTCCTCGCCCCGCCTCGCCCCGCCCCGCCCCGCCCCGCCCCGCCCCGCCCCGCCCCGCCCCGCCCCGCC
>CABIKL010000882.1:0-18381 GCA_902196195.1 Aptinothrips rufus | reverse complement strand
CCTCACTGCTTTTACCCCTCAAAAGTGCACGGGAGCCAAGCTTTCAGCGAAAAACCGGTGCGGAACGTCACGATCTGGTACAGCTTATGCCACCGCTCAGGCAACCCAATCGACTGTCGTGTATGCGGCTTACGCACGCATGCATGCACTTGCGCGCGTCGCTAACTTTACAGACCTCTTAGGGCCTCAATTGGCAGAACTGGTGCCGCAAGCTCGGAGGGGAAGTCGCTACGGGCGGCTCTCTTTCTGTTAATTTTTTTTTGTTGAGTATTTAGTTTCTAGGTACTGTAATATTAAGATGTTTCTTACGTCTTTTATTAATGCAGGGTTGTTATAAGTCACGAAAATCAGGGAATTGTAAGCGAATTCGTTGCCAGTCTTAAACAACTTTGCAGATGCAGATGCCATGCGACAAGTGAATTACCGAAGTTAAAGGACGAGCCCTTATCATAACACCGCTGAAGGTTGTGTTCCCTGACAGTCTTGTTTTATTTTCTTTTGCAGTTTAATCGCGAGCCCTTCATACAACAGCACCTTGTTGTTCCGGAGAAACCTTCGAATGGAGTCCACAACCCTGCGTTTACGTGAGTATCTGTCAATGCCAGACCCCGTGAGGTAGGCAACCCAACGTGCAGCCCTGCCGTCGAGTTGCCTCTCTGGGGCACCCTCCCCCATAGGTCGGCCTTACTCCAAGCTCACGAAAATTTGAACAGGTCAAAGCCTCTTCTGTTCATTGTACGAGGATCGTCATGTGGTTTTGATGGTTTGTTCAGCGCGGACAGCGGGTTACCAGTGCGGCCCGCTCTCCCCTCACTCCCCGCCTCCCCGCCCAGTTCGCCGGCCCCCGTGCCGCCCCCGCGAAAGAAGCGGCGGGCCCGCCCGCCAGGCGTTCCCCCGCTACCGCCCTCCCGCACCAGGACCGGATCCAGGCTGCTGAAGAGGGGCGGGGAAGACCCGGAGGACGATGTGTCCCTGACCGATTCGATTCTCAGCCCAGCGCACACCCTGGACTTGCTCAAGAAGATGGCCCGGGTAAGAACTATCAGCCGCCTCGTCTAAAGTCACTGTACGTTCTCTGACTCTTCACTCCCTCGCAGGTTGAGGCGCACTTGGGCAGACTGCCCTCCAAGAAGTCCCTGCCGGACTTCCAGCGCGCGCGGAGTATGGACAGCCTCGACGCACTGGACAGGAAGGACTCCTCGGCGTCCTTCCCAGGTCGCGGGTCGCCGCCCTCCTCCTTCGAGCAGCCGCGCATCGGCAGGTCGTACGCCGCCAGGCACGCGGACGGCCCGCGGAGCCTGGACCTGAGCAGGGCGGGGGACGAGGACGACGACGACGACGAGGAGCAGGACGTGCAGGCAAGTACTGGAGGCACTCCCTCTTCCTACGCGGGGATGGTTTCTTATAGCGGACAACAGTCCTGCGGCACGTATCGTTATCTGCCGCATGGGAGCATCCTCATAACAAGCGTACATACCGCAGTGGAACTGTCTGTTTTTCGTGTCACCTAACTGGTGGAGATTCGTGAAACCAAATCAACCAAATGATGTTTCGTGAAGCAGAGAATGAAAGAATGAATGCTAATTATATGCGGCCTGCTCTAGGGACGCCGGGTCACCTTCACGCTGCAGAGCTGGGATGAGCGACAACATGACGGGGATGACCTGGAGCCGGTCGCCGCCTTGACGCCACCCTGGAGCCCGGCGCGGACCCCAGCGCGGAGCCCACAGCTGTCCAACTCGGCCGTGCTCCTGTCACCGCGACAGTGGCGCCCCCTCAGCCCGCCCAGCGTCCAGCGGGACAGCCCGAGCCCGAGCCCGCAAGACGACCAGCAGCTCTCCACACATCAGACAGCCACCAGGAAGGCCCTCTCCGACTTCATCATGGACACGTACACAGCGGCGGTGGAGGTCATAGAGCGAGCGGCGGGGCAAACCCCCCCAGTCCCTCGCACAGCTGCTACCCCCGGCCAGCAGCAGCAGCACCGGCAGCAGCACGTGGAGACCACCAGCCAGGCCGCGGAGTCACCCGACAGCCGGCCAGGCAGCTCAGCATCCTCCACGACGGAGTCCCTCGGCGAGCTGGAGGAGGACATCATGCACATGCTCAGCTCGGGCCGACCCGAGGACGAGGAGGCTCCCAGCACCAGGCCCTCTCCAGCAGCACCGGAAGGCAGCGAGCAGCAGCAGCAGCAGCAACAGCCCGTCGAACAGGCGGAAAGCCGAGCTGCCGCCACCCCACCCGCAGCTGCCCCGGTACCCCAGCCCCCCACAAGCCCCCGCCAGAACACGAACACGGAGTCGGCCAAGAAGGCGGATGGTGAGATCGCGGAGAGCACAAAGCAGGACCTGCAGCACCAGTCCGAGACTGAGCCAGCTGCCCTGTCCAGCGCGGAGCTGGTGCGGCGGCAGCAGGAGCAGTACACGCAGCAGTACCGCCTCGGGGAGCCCGTGTCCACATAGCGGCGCATAGCGGCGCATAGCGGCGCATAGCGGCCTCTGTTTTGTCTAATAATGTTCTTACTCAAGTCCTGATCCGGGCAGGCATTTATGATACCATCCCGAAAAAAAGATACGGATACATTCATTTCAAAACGACTTACCGCCGCGCATCAGCTTGTCGTGTATTGTTAACAGGACTGATTTCTGAAAGGATGACATAACACACCCAAAATGTGATCACAAGTTCAGGGACGTTTATTGGAGGCTTATGCACAATTACTTTTATCATTCCACTTCGCATTGGACCATGCGTGTGTACTTTTTACGTAGTACAGGTAAGTATTAATTGAAGAGCTTTGACTACTTGAATGAATCAAATATATAAACTGATTCTCTATGAGCTTACAATATGTGCAGTCCTAGAATGCGCCGCCTAGTCAATATCTTTACAAACAGGTATTATTGCAAGAGCCTAAACTGAAAAGTAAGAGTGCTGTCATATTGAATTTTGGCTGACATAATTTCTTGTTTGAGGTGTTTGTGTTCAAGAACCAGGTTGAGAAAAAATATAGAACAGAGATTAATAAAGCAATTTTACATTTATTCTATCCCGAAATCCAACCATGCACAAGTCTCGACATCTATTCATGATCTCAAAACAGCTGATTGTCTTGGGATAAAAAACATTTCCTGCTCTAAAAAAAAAAAATAAGGAGTGTCACTGGGCGCTAGGATCTGCTGAGAGTGAAGCAACTTAACGTGCAGCAGATATTAGATTTGCTTAATAATGCCAGGGCACAACACTTTGACTTTTTAGTAAGTTGCCATTATTAACAAAAAAAAAATAAAAAAAAATAGGATTGAACAACAACAAAAATGAATTTACTTAATAAGATCACAAAAAAATAAAATAAGCAGCAACTACAGTAAAATAGAAAGTAGGTTTGCAGCCAATACAAATATGGGCATAAAACAATGTTGTATAAGACAGGCTTCTGCACATTACAGAACAAAAAGTTATGCAAATATACGGGAGCACATGATCAAGTACCAAGTAACAGCTTAAACAAAAATATTGGGATTAAGTTCCAACCACTAACTAATCTAGGCCAATGATCTAGGTGGTGCTAAAAAATATTAACACAGCGAATAAATAGTTACAATAAACTCACTCAGTATATACACAAGATTAGGTAACATTTACATAATGTATTTTTCATCAACATATTAATGAATAGCATATGAGGAAAAGTAAGAGAGGACATTGCACAGGAAAGAGCGTTCAGTGACAATGATAATTTCATACTAATTAAAAAAATAAATTAACACAGACATTTATAGTGTTGGGCCAACTCAGAACAGTAAGCAAAAATACATCACTTATCGCAAAACTTCTGGACGTTTCCAATCCCTCAGATAGATTTCTCACAAAAGAGATACAAAAATAGCTGATCAACTAAGATCTTTACCCTATGCCGTCAGACTGAACAGACTTCCATCACAACTACACTAAGCGTAATGATTTCAACATTTTGAAGTCAAGAGGTCTCTAGTAAAATTCGGTGATACGAAAATCTACACATTGCTCCTACATTTAAATGAAAATTACAACTACACAACTTTCCACAAGTATACTTGATAAACATAAAAATGAGGCTTGTCTGCAAAGGCAAGGTCTCAAATCCAAATTAAAGCACCATACTTCCTCAAAAGTTCTGATCCACAAACTCGGCAAAATACTTTAAACACCAAACTCGCTCTCATGTCAAAATATTTTCCCCAAAATACATTTCTGAATTCAAAAGCTTAAATCAACATCAAAAATGTGCAACATATGTTGTTATGTGCACCTAGAAAGGAGTATACAAGATTACAAAAGAAGATAAAACTACAAAGCAATCAGCAGTCAAACCTAAAATACAAACAAAGCTTAAGTAGAAATTTCTTCCATGACTGTTAACCTTGATGATGCCTTCAACAATTTCATCTTAAGCTATGATCACAGTTTATGAGATGACTGCTCTTTTGAACTGAGATAAAAGACATTCATAACGTGGAGATCAAGTAACTCTGTCAGTTCAAGGAAAACTTGCCCTCAGAACATAAGCAATCAACTTTGACTAGTCTTGTCCAAATTACCTCAAAGTAAGCGGCAGCTTTTATTGAAATTACTTTTGAATCTGCTCCAGTAGTGAAAAAGACAGTCCGTAAGAAAAAGAAACAAGGCACTAATCAAAACGAAATGGACCTTTATGTAAAAATTTTCAATGCAAACATAACTTTTAGATCAAGGCAGGACAAACATTGAGCAGTGAAATTAGCCAAATTTTTCTATACAGGAACCAATTATATTGCTACTAGGTTTAAGAGCTTCCAATAAGAATCAAAGTATTTGTGGATTTCTATACTAAGCAGTAAAGTCATCAAAAGAAATAAGGACTATTTTAGCATGAACATTGGTTACAGAAGAGGTATTTTGGTCCAAGCAAGGACATATAAAGATACAAAATTAATCTTGGGCCTAATCATTGCTTATACATACTATACACAATTTATCTTTGCTCCTGTTTATACTGAAAGTGCGGATTTGTGGCAAGATCCATATATAACGGATAATTTCGGGAATGAAGTTTTTAGTTAAACTTCAGTATCACAGTGCTGGATGAGCAATATTATCACCCGAAAGAACTGAAGAATTACAAAAAGCCTTCAGTGTGGGAACTTTTTAACAATTTGGTAAAATGATCAAAATAAAACGAATGATTGCAGTCATACATAGATTGTTGCAATGCAGTATCTTAATTAAGATGTATAACGTTTTCGCTTCATGATTCTCATGGCCTCCTAATGACCATCTTCATTCACATCAATTTCATTTCTCCTCTCTGAGTTGGCCCATATAGCAACAGGTGTAACATCTGAAGCTAGGACAGTGCCTAGGATACCTAGAACATGATAATGCTTATGCTAGAGTAATTACATTTTATATTTTATGTCACAAATCCCTCCTGAATATATACAAATACTGCATCTAACACAAGAATTAGACATTGTCAACATGATTTATGCTTAAATTTCACCAACCCTGTTTTATGTACAAATATCATAATTCCTACAGTCCATTCCTATGACAGGAAAATATTCTTTTACACAAACTGTACACAGCACATTTCACTAATAGTTTTACACTTACAGATCAGATCTTGCTCCCTTAGCCAAAATAAATTGACCTGTAGCAGTCTCAAGGGAAAGATATGTAATATACATGTATATTGACAGCTTGGCCCAAAATCTTGGTTCGTGACATGATAGAAATTGAAAAAATTAAATTATTGCAATTCTAGCTGGGGAAGATATCAAGGACTGGACTTGATATCTGGGGTTGAACAGGACTTTGACATTTCTGCCTGGTGATTGTCAGAGACATTCCAGATGCAGAGACTGTTTTAGTAAAAGTAGGACTTTCTTTCCTGATTTGAGTAACAGTTAGTGTCTTTGGAATTTTAGGCAAGCTTTGAATGGGCAATTGATGCTGCGATCCCACAATTCGTGAAATATCAACAATTGAAGGTTCAAGTGAAATACTTGAGTTAGAATTGCTTTCAGAGGGCCGAGATTCATCATTCCACATAGCCTTTGCTTGATCACCTGAGCAGACAGCACTGATAGTGGGGAAAGAACTCTGCTGGCTCTCACCGTCAGCATCACGAACCTCAACAACTTCCAGGTCATCTCTTTGATTAACTGAGGACATAGGAAGGATTGTTGTGCTCACTCTTCTATCTTTCTCCTTTCCAGGTTTAGAACCAAGTCTCTTGAGCTTACTTTGCTGCTCTTGCTGACGTTGCTGCCGCAGTGCTTGTAATTTCTTGAATTGCTGAATAGTCAGTGAAAAAGATTTTCCACCAGCTGTAACATGTACTTTGCCTGCAGTTGGCGCACGATTGTCATTATTACCTAAAACTGCAGGTGATGACATGGTTGGAACTGAAGAAGCCGTTGAGGTAACAGTCATGGAAGATGGCAGTGACTGCGATGTATAAATTGGAGTAATGGATGCAGGCTTGTTCAGAGACTGAGACAATGGATTGGAGCAGACCATTTTGTTTGGGGACGTTGGTATGATACTGACAAAGCCACCAGATGACCCACGAGATGAAACAGACATGCTGGTGGAATTAAAAGGCAAGGACGCCGATGGTGATCTGTTGGGCCGACTAATTGAAGCTCCATCCAGGTTGATGGGGTGAAGATCCGGAACTGATGGAGGGGTAGATGGAACTGCAGTTAAACTGATGGATCTAGTCAAGTTTACAACAGGAGCTGAGCTAGGGACAAACTGAGATCTGCTGGTTGTAGTGTGGGTGGTAGGTTCCCATGAGCTTGTATTCACTCTTGTGCTCAATGTAAACGAAGCTGAAGGGCTAGATGATTTGGAAGCCACCGCTGAAGGTTTCGGTAGAATTGGTATAAGTTTTCCCTGAGGCGATTTCATTGTTGGTTCAGCAGTAATGGTTACTCCAGACGTCACAGACAATGGAGTAGAGATTGAGACAACTGAGAGGCCTCCTGACGATACAGCAACTTGGGCTTGAGTCAACTGTTGCATGGGAGAAGGTGAACAGTCTTTGTTTGGTGGAGCAGGTTTAACAGTCACTTTCATTGCTGATGGAGACTTAACAGACTGTGGGGCAACTGATGCAACTTGAAGCACAGGCTGTCCCCTCTGCACAGCATGGGCTTTCCCTGGAGTTTTCACTTGAGGTTTAACATGGGCCAAAGGCTGCGGTTTGCTCTGCTGAGCTTTACTCTGGGATTTCACTTGCTGCTTAGGCTGTGGCGCTTTGGCAGGAACCAGAGACGGTGTTTGTGCACCTGATGGAGATGGCAAGGGACTGGGGGGTGGCCCTAAGTGAACTGCAGTGACAGCAGCTGCGGCGGCTGCAGCAGTAAGCACTGTTCCTCCAGTCAAAGCTTCAGCAACTGCTGGAGAGACTGTCTGAGGAAGAGGCGTCTGCAACACGGGGGGAGCTGGCTTTGGAGCATCGGGAGCAGATATCACTGTGATGGTGGATCCATAGGCTTTCAACCTATTCTGTACACTTCTTGTGTACGATGTGGCCTTTGCACTGGCATCAGGGGCAAGAATAAGTTCACCTTGACGCCAGTATCTCTCCATGAGCACTAAGTGACGCAGAAAACTAGATTGGCTTCCATAGGGCCGTTGAAGTTCTTGCCATAGCTTCTTTGTGTCCTTGTCAAACTGTAATGTGGACGTGCATTTTTCCCAAGCTCTATTTGCAGAGGGTTCGTCATCAAACTGGAACTGGAATTTTCCATGAAGAGCAAGCTCCTCTTCTCCAGGGTAGAAAGGAGGCAAACCTTTGCGGACCCATTCCATAGCAGATGCATGTGCACTCTCTTGTTTTGACTTGGACGCTTTACTTGCCTTATTACTCTTACTGTGCGTTGGTTGCGAGTGATCCGCAACTGCAATAGTGACGGTAGGCACGCCCTCACGATCACGAGAACGAGCGTGAGAACCACTCCTGCCTGCCTCCAACTTGTCTCTCCCCTTGCTAGTCTGTTCAAGGGACCGCGGCTTTTTCCGCGGCTGTTCGCCCATCTCGCCTTCAGAATTGGGATTGGTGGCATTCGAGCCAGCTCTCTTCCTTTTTCCTTTGGGAAGGTTTTCCTCAGGAGCTGCTGCTGGCGTTGTGGAGATTGATGAAGTAGGAGCCCCGGCACCCGGTGCAGCATCCTCTTGCTCTGTGGACTCGTTTGGGATTCCTGGATCTGCACTGCCCTCTTCACTATCAGAGACATCTATATCATGACACAAAAGAATCCTGAAAACAAAGAAGGTACATGAGTATAAGATGAGTAGATATTTGACGATATTAATACACTTTGTCTCTTAAACATTTAATCTTTTTAAGACACAACTTTAATTTGTCTCAGATAATGTATTACCTTTTCCTATAGCTGTTAAAGAACTCCCGCTGATTAGTGGACAGGTTAAAGTGAGAGCCGGGATGCTTTACTCTAAGTGTTGCATAGTAGCGACATAACTTACAAACAAAAAGTTTGTCCGATAGTCTTGCTGGAATGCCTGCGAACACAGATGAATGGTTATAATGGATTTACAGATATGCCATTGGCAACAAGGAGAATGTAATTAATAAAGAGAGAAGAGAAGATGAAAACACAAAAGTAGTTACACCAAAAATATGAGTCAGGCAAGAGAAGGTGGATGACTTTGCCATAGGATGCATTAGAAGCTTAATTACTGCTGGCGACTAAAACAGAGTCAAACTTACCATCAGCCTCCAAGCAAATGTTTATTTCACTGGTATTGTTTAGATTGTACATGTGGCTTCTAGACAAACGTCGTTTGCACAATCCACAGACCATAAAATATTCCATGTAACTAAAATGTTCTGGACATAACGGCAAGGGTAAGTGCTGATGAGCAAGTTCCAGATCAATAGGACACTGAAAGAATAGACAACAACACTCATTAGTTTTCTTGGTCTGAGAAAAAAAAGCAAACACCAAACACTGAGTAGCAGCAGTACCTTTTTCATAACACTTTTCCTTATTTTGATGTACCACTTTTTACGCAATGAGTGTCTAGCAGGCTGAACACATCCAGTCACACTACAGTTGGCCATAGAACCCTCAAATTTGCTCTTGCTTTCTTTGCGATGAGATGTCTGAGGTTTAGATGACGGACAGTTTGCTTTGCGGTCCACATATCTTATACAAGCATCACATAAACATGAATCCAGAGCTAAATGGGTCTCCACTGAAAAATCACAATATGACATTAGTAAGGCCAAACAAACAAATAAATTGAAAGTATCAAGAATTAGACCAAAAATATAATGTTTTACCAGACATAATTTTCATCTGTCTTTCTCTGCTTTTAAGTTGAGCAACATGGCAGGGTGTATCCAGGGAACCGAATTTACCAAAACAATAGCTACAAACATCAGAGCATAGTCTTCCTGGGTGGATTGAAAATGAAGAGCTCTTCTCAGGTATGATTAAATTAGCATCTGGTTTCCTAAAACATAGAAGACAATAGGTATATAGTGTATGATAAAGAAGAAAGAAGACCTGATTCATGTTGCAAACAAATTCATCAGTGAACAACAATGAAAGAAAAAATAAAAGGCTCACCCCTTCCCATCTGCTTCTGCTCCTGGTAAAGAGGCAGGCAAATCAGACAACAAAATATTGCCAATAGCACCATCTGCTTGTTAGGAAGGAAAGAGAAAACAGGGATTCAGTTGCCTTGTTGTACATTTAAATGAAATCAGGAAAGTTGTTTATTGAGAGAGAAATTTAGAAATGGAGAGCAAGAACAGGAGAAATACTTACTATCTGACCCATTCAGCATAGGAGTGCTCGAGGAGACATCTAAAGAACAGTTGCCCTGGAAACAAATCTAATTGTAGAGACCAACAATGAAACACACAGAAAGAATAATAATGAAAAAACCTTATTGTGAGTTACAAAGAAAAAGAGAAAATCTTACCTCAAGCCCAACAGTTGAGTCTGCTTCGACATTTTTTCCCATCAAAGAATCCTCAGAACCACTAGGATAAGGTTTTCCATTTTTAAAAACCATGCGCAATGGTTTTCGATCACTTTTCTTGTCCCTTTTGTTTTCTTTGGGAATTTTTATCACAGCTTTCAAGCGCCCGGACGATGGAGCGAGTCCATCTTGGCTCCTTCTCTTACTAGGACGGCCAGAGCTGTTGGATGCAGCAGCAGCAGCGGCAGCTGCCACTGATTGCAATCCTAGAGAACTTAAAATCCATTCCTTAAAAGCTTTCTTTTCTGGACTTTGTTCTTCCTCAGTTATTTCTCTGCGCTTCTTTTCAATATCATTTAGCTGCAAGTGGAGTCGCTCCACATCAGCTTCCAGCCTTGGTGACAGGAGACCTGGCTGCTTGACACACGTGTCAGTGCATTCAACAGTCATATCTGATGAGCTATCCTTTCTCTCATCAGTGTCCAAGGAAGCATTTTCTACTTGTTTCTCAACAGCACTTGCTCTTGACTCTGAGTCATTCTTATCACTTTGACTCAATTCATATTCTTTTTCCTTAATCTCCTCCACTTTCTCAGTGGTAGTTTCTTCTAACAAACTCCTCGTTTTCCCAACAGATCCCCTCCTTTCAAGACGTATGGAGTTCACGTCATTTTTTACAATCCATATATCTTCATGATCGAATGCAAGGGAAGAGGGATTAAAATCAGCGGAGCGACTTCTTGGTCTGCCAGTAGAAGGTCCTTTCTTCCTGACAAGTTGTAGGATCTGATTATCTGCTTTTGTCAAGACTTCATGATTTTCATTCAATTCCAACATTTCCACTTCGCTGCTCTCGACTGGTAACTTCTCCTCTAAGTCCTGTATGATGTCAGTTAAACTTTCATTGTCTTTTTCTTTTGTCTTGTCTGGCTTTGGTTCAAAGGACCCCAACATTTCTCCAGAATGAAGAGGCTGATTTCCAGTTTGATGCAGGCATTCCTTGGCAGGAGTGATGGTGGATTGATCATGCTCTTCTTCTTTTGTTGGAGTTGGGGAGAGCCTCAAACAGAAAGATTCTCCATCATCAACAGACATTTTTTCAGGAGTGACTTCAGAACTCTTTTCCGGTGTTGAATGATGAGTGGGAGTGATACATCTTTCTCTGGCAGCTTCATTCGCTTGGGACTCCTGTTCTGAAGCAAGACAAGGGGCAATAGGATCATTCTCAGTCCTGGAGTCTCCAAGAGGTGTTTTTACAGCTGTTCCTACTGAGATGTCATCACATAGACCATCGCTGGATGCAGAGCTGACCAATAAATTAGAAACAGGTGTTGCCTCAGTACCTGTCTTTAAAGTCATTTCTGAACCTTTGTGAACGGGAGATGAAGGCCCAACAGACTGCTTTACTGTCGCTGCAAGTGCACTGTCGGCAGCGGTTGTGGCCAGCCTGCAAAACATGTTATCTTTTCTCACTTCTGAACTTGATTTGGCAGGAGGTGATGGTATCGTTGGTTTAGGAGGAATAGAGATGGCACCAGAGAGCACAGCTTCTCTTGCAGGAGACTTCCCTGAGCTGTGCTTGGGTGAAGTTTGAACAAGAATGTTCTCCTTAACAGAACTACTGGACACAGGATATGACACTGTAGCCAAGACTGTTTCTTGAGGAACTTTAGGTGTTGCAGAGAGGTGATCATTCTGAGTTGATTCCATCATAGGTTTCACAGCAGAAAGATTTCTATTTTCTTGAGAATCAAATTTGCTTTTATCAGGGCTTTTATTTGATTTTGGTATTATTGGCTCACGAACTGCTTTGACAGTCCAAACCAGCGCTGGTTTTCCTGACAATTTGTTTGGTTCTACTGACAAAATTCTTTGACTCTGATTTTTTTCTGGGACATCCATGTTGAAGCTCATTGATCTCTTAGTTCGTCTTCGAAGAAGCTCAAAATCGATTCGAGGATTTTTCTTGGCAACAAAATCAACCGATTCCGCAAAGCCATTCTTTTCACTGGTTTTGATGACAATTGGATCAGGCAGTTTTGTTTGAGGATTAGCAGGATCAGCTTGCTCCCCACTCTGATTGGCTGAATTTGAAGATTGCTGACTTGACACATCAGATTTAGAAGATTCAACTGGACTAGGCACATCTGGAATTGACTCTTGCTTCTCATCAGAGTTCAACAGACCTCCTGTTGTAATTTCAGATGAATTTTCTTCATTGTCTTTTTCTTTCAATTCAGGAATAGCAGAGTTAGATACCAATTCATCAAAGGCAGAACAACCTTCTTTGGGAGACTTAGGAGTCCAATCATCTTCTTTGTTATTTTCACCATCAGAATCCCAATCTGACTGAATATTATTCAAGATATCATTAGATTTTGGTGCCAGAGATGACGAATTTTTTGCTTCTTCAGAAGCACATTCAGAATCTACATTAGGAATTGAATCTGCAGGTTTACTTGTCATGTTAATTTCACAGGAGTTTGTTGGCAGTGCCTCTTTCAGAGCACTTGAAGAGGAAATTAAATTTTCGTTTATTTTCTTGACCTCTTCATCAGTCTTTGTTTTAATTGGCTCCTCTAAGGACTTTTCAGGACTTCTTTCACTTGAACTCAAGCTGGAATTCTGTTCTGTCACTGATTGGGTTGGTTCAGAGGGCTGTAAAGTCTTGCTTAACTGCAAAGTTGGTGAAGTGATTCTCTCCATCATATCATCTTCGTCATTACTCATGCAACTAGGAGTATCTTCAGCATCAATTTTATCCTCCAAATCATTGTTTTTTGACCTGCTAAAAGCATCAATAAAACTGGAGGAGTCACTCTCAGAAAAAATACTTGACTGTTCATCAGAAAAATCACTTCTACTATCCTCAATTTTATCTTCATCCTTCAGCATTCCAGAATAGACCCTTTTCTTCTTTGAAGAATCAGCAAGCATACTTTCAAACAAGGTAGTCTGTTTTAACTTGCTGAGTTTTCCATTCCTTAACACTCGGACAGCACTGTCAGATCTTGTGGTATATCGAAGAGCAGAAGCAGGAGATGATTTAGGTGAGTTCCTTTGCAAGCTTAAGGATCTTGTAGATTTCTGAGATGCTGGACTACCTGACCGCAGCCTCTTTCCAGTTGAGTCGTCCGGTGGAAAAAGTTCATTGATATTTTTCTTTGTTAGTTTTGGAATAGATTTTTGGTTAATGTCTTCATCAATGTTAGTAGATTTAGCAATAATCTCATTGGCAGATACCTGATCTCTTGTAAGAGCATCAAGGTCCTCACAATTCGAGCCCACAAATGACCCTTCATCATCAAAATTTTCTTCTTGATCAGCGTCATTTGTATCACCACGATCACTGCCCTCTAGGAGAGACTGACTATTACAAGAACTCACGGTATCAGGGGAAGAAGACAGACACAATGTCATGTCCTTCTTGGAGATGCTGAGTTCATTCTCTATTTCTTTCTTAGATGTTTGAGGTGACTTTTTTGCTGTCGGTACCTTTGATGTTGGAGAAACTTCCTTCGCAGGTGCTTTCACGGTTCCTTTGTGGGATGGAATAGGAGTAAAAATCTTAACCTTCCCTCGATCCGCATTTCCCTTGACAACTTTCTTTCCTTCTGAAGATTTTACAACAAGGCTACTCGATGAAGAGCTTCTTGAAAGTCTAGTAGTAGCAGCAGGAGATTCAGATCTTTCAACAGTCTTAGAAGTCTTCTTCTGACGTTTTGCATTCTTACTGTCAGCAGACTCATTCAACACAATGCTTCTCCTTACTCGAGCTGAGGCAACTGAGGCAGTGTCACTATCCTCAGCATCAACCGTTTGTTTAGTCTTTACTTTATCTTTAACTGATTTTAATTTTGCTTTCCCTTTCTTAGATATAGCCTGCTTAAGTTTAGCTTTTTTGGACGCTTTACCTAGGACAATTGAAGGCATTCCTTTTGGCAGAGTGTCACTGCGCAGCGGCCTTGCCTTCACAGTTTTGCCTCTTTTAGGGATATTTGCCTTACCCATGATGAGTTATTTTTCACTCCGAAGGCGACTGTAAGGGCAATGTTTGCATTGCACTTATCACAGCATGTGGCAGGACGTTTCCTCATAGTCGGCAAACATCTGGAACACAAGATCATAGAAACAAAAATTAGCGAGTGTGATTAATTAAATATAGGCAATACCTTCAACTTACAAAAGTTGGGGTTACTGAAATGTTTAGTTTTTGATTTGATTGAAAAAAAAATAAGGGTTAGTATGAATTATGTAATGCTCTTCCACAATATATATTTTTTTTTTAATGAAAGATATAAATTTCAAAATGTTCAATTGATATCAAGAAAAAACCTTCAATACAATAAATAGAATATATATATAACTAGTAAGAAATTTTAAAAAGAAAAAAATTAACCCTCACATAACTGTCAAAACGTCATAGTTCAATTTTATGGAGGAATAAAAGTCGCAAATTCTAGTTTCAAAATAACTTTAACGTCTGAGAAGTGAATACTTCACTCGGACCCTCCTCATTTGATTTAAGTAACACAAAATCTAGAGTGAAATCTATTACATAATTATAATTTCAAGCAAAAGTGACATTTGAAATGAAAATTTTGACACTTATTTAAAGAAGCAACACATCCACAAATATACTCTCAAAGGTTAAGTAATGAACAACAGAATCAAACTAAGACATTTAAATATTACGATAAGTGTTTAATCATACTTAATAGCTTTGACAAAATAAAATTGTCATTGTTTACAAAATGTCACTGTATGTATCTAGGTTAGAAAATTACATTTTTCCGCAGTAGACTATGGCTTATTTTCCAAATATTTCAACGAACTTGTTTATGATGTGAAAGATTAATTCGTAATCAAGGAAATTACTAACTGAAAGAGGAAAAGAGAGTAACACATAATGTTTACAGACCTAACCACACACAGAACTGTCTGCAGAAGTGTGCAGAGAGAAAATAAACACCAAACACAAAAATTAATTTGATTTAAACACTGCATTTACAGGAATCAAAACTGGTCTTAGCACCATGTAGTCATTGCAGAATAAAAATGAAATAAAAATAAAAACGATCAGAGAACGAGAAAATTAGTTCAACATATATTTGATAAACACACAAATAAGAATTTTCAGCATGACTTTCTCAGTTGATACTTCGTAACATGTCACTGTAGAAGCAAGACAGTCGCACCTGTCAATTTTCCAGCGCGACACGTGAATCAAAACACATTTCAAAAGTACACTCACCTTTCTGCCCTTATCCTGCGGCCAAGAATGTACCGCTACCTACTGCCAGGAGTTGACCCAAGAACCATAGTCTAAAATCCTTTTCCCGCACTAAATCGTCGACTAGTGACCTTCTTTCGATTGAAATAGGATAGAACGATCACTACTGTATCACATCCAATACACATTTCCAAATAAAACCCCCTACGAACATACAAAAATCGTCTTTAAATCAGTAAAACCTCGTAAACGTCCTACATGTTGCGCTTTCGTACCATCTTTTATCGCAGAAAGCACGAACGAATCACAACGCGTCCGTCGACTCGGAGTCGAGCGAAGCGGTGCGGTGCGGAGGGCGGAGGAACTAACAAAATGGCAACCATGAAAACATTGAGTTCTGTATGCAGCGTTGGAATTAGGTGTATTCAATCAGGATTCGGGAATGATTTCCTTGTCAGGACGGTTCCATCTGTGTCATCTATTTTCGTAAGTACAACATGATAATTACTAGTTGTGTACTCCCGTAATTCTACGAATGCACGCCATTGTATGCGCTAGCAGACGCCGCTCTAGCAAAGGGTTGAAAATATTCTTCTAAATGCAACCAATACAGTCGGTTTTCTCTTTCCGAAATTTGGCTTCATGTTAGCAAGTCAAAATCTTACTGCCAAGTTATCCATTCGGAGTGGATATTCCATTTCTCATTTTGTACCCAACGAAAACCTAACCCCACTTTGCAAAGATTATTTAACATTAATGTGAATTTGTAAACACGTTAACGGTATCAAACCGATATAGTTAATGTCAATGTGACATTTGATCGTTTCTGGCGGCAACAATCCTAGTTAACTCTATTAAGTACTGAAACTGATGGAAATTATTGCCTCCTAACTTTCTCGTCGAACAAGCATTTATTTGTCACTTTTTATATTTTCTGCTTCAGATCATGTTTTGGCCAGTTCATTTCGATTTTTCTTCGGAGTGTCTAGCTACTTTAATTTATTCCTCTGTTTCAAACAAGAATTCTTCTTTCTTTTTTTAAATCTTTGCAATAAATTTGTCTAGCTTCCACGCACAGTCGGCTGTTTATGATAAATATGATATATAAAAATATAAACTATTTCATTGCCTACATGCTGTAGCCATTTATGATCGTCGTAATTTTTAAACATAACCAGATATTACCGCCCACATAATATTCATAATATTGTATCACTGTTGAGAACAAACGTTTCGTCTTTCAGGTCAGGCATGGCAGATTTAAGTCTAGTCCTTTAGTTGGTGACAGCAGACTTTACACCGGCTATGAAGTATCGCGAAATCCGGAGGAATGGAAATTTGTGCAGGATTTGTTACCAACACCAACAATCAACGATCCCACTCCTAAGACTGAATATCCTTCTGGATGGCACCCTCAGAACCGTAAGTGTCTTTTTTAGTAGCAATTTTTTTTTCCGTTTCTGTTTTTTCCCATTAAACGTTCGTAGGCAGTAAAAACGTGGCTCCTGTCGTTTTCCAGCGCCTAAGGACGCGCCGTACTTCATCCAGCGCACCGCGAACCACATGCTGCCCGTGTACATGGTGCGGAACGGCCCGCGCGGCATCAGGTTGCTGACGCGCGTGCGCTACGTGCAGGGGGACGTATGGGCCCTGGAGGCCGAGCTGCGGCGGGTGCTGGAGCGGGTCTACCCCAAGGAGCTGATCCGCACCCAGGTCAACGAGGTGGCTGGCATGGTGGTCATCCGCGGGGACTACGTGTCCGCCATCAGAGAGTACCTGCTGTCCAAGGGCTGGTGAGTGGTCCCAAAGGACCGCCCCGCCCTGCGCCGCCACCGGCCGCTGGCCTCCCTGTCCTTGTGGAGGGAGGATGAGCGAGCCCGACGGAGTCGAGGACTCGTAGAACTGCGGCTGGGCGGCCGTGGAGGTGTGACTGCAGTGTTATTTGTAAATATGGATGAATGTTATACAGTGTTGTCGAGCAACGACGTAAATACCACTATTTGTAATTTTTGTGATAAGTAATAAACATTAAAAACTGACGTTTCTTCCCTTTTTGTCGCCCATCATTCCATTTTATTAAAATGCAATTAAAATGCCAAAAAAATTAAATCGCAAAAAACAACTGGTGATGTCAGTGTCGACTGCGCGGTACTTACGCACATTTTGCAATCGCTGAGATTGATAGTGTATCTGTCATTTAATGGTGACGTCACGAAACTTTGGTCGCACCCGCAAATGAAGCGGGCGAGCATTAGTTTTACCGAGGAAGGCGTCAGGCTCCAATTCGCCCTGTCATCTCGCTGGAAATGAAATCGATCGGGCACGTCACGTCGCTGGCTGGTAGGGTAGCAGAGTCTCGACGGCCAGCGAGCAGGCTGGAGGCGGGCGGGGTGGGGCGGGGCGGCAGGAGCTCAAGCGACCACTGTTTTATGCATGGCAGCAATGTTTCCTCGTTCCCATCGACGCCATAGTCAGTTTTCCTGAAGAGATGTTTGAGATAAACCCACCTGGTTTCTACTAAGTCCTTGAATCTTGCTGGGTCCGCTGCACACGGACGAGAGGGAAGGCAAGGGCACGTCCCTGACGTATTCGTGGTGTCCAGGACGTTACAAAATCAACCCGCCAGTCTCTTGATGTTACAGAATGGTGACGCAAGTATGTTTTGGAACAAAATTGTTTTGATGTACTGACATTTAATCTTAATCGTTGCTGATCACATTTTCTTCTATTAATGAGCTATTTCGCCGGCGCGGGGCGGGTGAGAGGGGCAAGATGGTCCATAACAAACCCGACTCAGCGTCTGCTGACGACCAATCACAGCGCGGCGTGAGTAAAACAGTTGAAAAGGTGTGATGGACTGCAGCCCCCTCTCACACCCCGCCCCGCGCTGGCGAAATAGCTCATTTGTCACGACTATAAAGTTAATTTCACATAGAGCTGCAAAGACGTCATAATTGTTCGTTCGTATATTTGCAAGTAACCGTGGATAATCCGAGTAGTCAAAGTCTGCGACTCGCATGTGACTCACCTAGTTTCCTGCAGGTCATGTGACTTGAATTTGAAACGCTATTCAGAAAGTGAAAGTTTCGGATTATCATCTCTCGCGCTGCATTGCACAGTGACTGAATGATACATACGTATTGCTGAAAATATGTATCATCAAC
>CABIKL010000881.1:0-18381 GCA_902196195.1 Aptinothrips rufus | reverse complement strand
GGGGGGGGGGGGGGGAGTTCGCGGTGTTCCATGCTCACATGAGGAGCATTCCGTTGAGTATGGTCAGTAGTCACATGATAGGACATAACAAAGTCATCCGATACATCCGGTCGGGTCGTCGCGTGAAATAACTGAAATATATTTCCTTACTCCTCGAACTCAGTTGACAGTGCCTTTACATGTGCTGATCTGGTACCTAAAGTAGTGGTTTATAATGTGCTCGTTCAGTACTGGTGCTGGAGTTGGCATTGCGGCCCATGACGTTAAGCAGCGCGGGTCACCCGGGATCACGAACGTTCGCTACATGTGTGAGGATACACGAAAAAAAGAGAGAGACTTATTCAGATAAAAATAAGCCCAGAATAAATACGATGGGCTCGCGTGGCATGCTGGCTCATCAAAAAGCATTACATACTGTAGGATAACAAAGACGTGGCCGTACATGAAAATACATGTTGTAACTTTTGCACGGCAGATGGTCTTACTAATGTTGAGAGGGGTGATGTAGAACCTAATGGGGACGGATTAACCTGAACTATCTTATGTTCGTGATCCCTGGTGCCATAAATCTCAAGATTTCTATCAAATTCAGTCAGTAAGGCGAGGGATAGAATCTCCCAAATTACTTACTTGGTGCAGCTTGGCAGTGGGTTCCTGAAAAAGAAGAGATAAACATTACGTTAGAAAAATAAGCTACAATAATTGAACCGTGCTAAGTGTCGGATAACAACTGCCTCAAGTTCGAGCAAAGAACCAGTGCTTGCCATTCCAACCAGAATTTTTATTTTTTATCTAAACGGAGTAGAAATTAGAATCCTTGACCGAGAGCGAGTCAATCAAACCAGAATCAATGCCCAAATCTAGTCGTATTTCGACCTTTGACCTGCCATTTCAGCGACAAATATGAGGCAAGCTATTTCGAAGAGAGATTGAAGTGGAGAGAGTTGCCCCATCACGAGACAACTGTTATAGAAGTGGGTGACTGGCCTTAGCGAACGCAACAGTAGGGATATGATGGCTCTACTTACATCGACAGCAATAGCAAGTTCTCGAGTAATTGTATAGTGCTGTCGATATCTGTATCGTCATATCCCTGCTTCCTCCTCGACGTGTATCGAGTCTCGGCCAGTGTGAAGCGAGCTGGTCACGTGCTGATGCTTCTTCTCTCCCTGCAGTATCTCTAGTCTGAACGCGCCGCCCGTCTGTTGCTGCCTGCCCGCTCTTGAACGCTCCAGCGCCTTCCAGAGACTTCACTGCGGAGCGGCGCGGCATATATAAGCCTTCCTCGTGGCCCTGCCGTTTAGTACGACTGGGATTATAGAGGCTCGAGCTGTGCCGCACCACGCATTCAACACCCCGCCTCGCCACGCCACGCCACTCCAACACTGCACACGGGAGAGCCACACTCGCACAGGTAGGGCACTAGGAACTAGAAATCTCTCTCTCTCTGTACTGTAGCGTTCAGAGGTTGTCTGAGCCGAATCGTCATCACTGTTATTGACGTCACGGGTATGAATACTGGCCAATACTGGCCCTAGGGGAGCACTTTCATATTCTTGCGGGTTTTTTATTTTCTTTCCTGACTTTACCATAAACAATATTCAATACGAATACCAGAGTTCTGAAAATACGAAGTTGATCGATTTCGAATAAATACGTCCTTGTAATAAGATGGCATTGACTCTCTACTCTTTGTCCTTCACACACTCGATTTTGTCCGTGTTTGCACAGGATCAATGGGCTACCATCCCATTCTCCTTGGGAGGGCCTTAGCAACTAACGTAATTTATGCACCGGCCCCTTCCCACCTCCTTCCCATTGAGAAGGCCGTGTTTAAAGCGACGCCAGGAGGAGTCGCATGACAAATACCTGAGCATTGGAACTAAACAAAACAGCACGCGTCGCGCGGCGCCGTGTCCTCCTGGCGGGACGCCCGGCAGGCAGCCCGGCAGGCAGCCCGGCAGGCAGCCCGGCAGGTAGGCAACAGGAGCACACCTGGGCGCGGCGGGCTGCCTACCCACAGTCCACAGGCG
Organism: Aptinothrips rufus; assembly: GCA_902196195.1. Classification (NCBI taxonomy): domain Eukaryota; kingdom Metazoa; phylum Arthropoda; class Insecta; order Thysanoptera; family Thripidae; genus Aptinothrips; species Aptinothrips rufus. The sequence goes on along the minus strand of CABIKL010000881.1, from coordinate 16,348 downwards.
TTTACAGCTGCTCCACCCCCGCCCTGGGGGAGCCGCTGACCTGCCTTACTTGGGCAAAGAGCGAGGGTCAGCGCATACAATACAGTGCGAATTCACATCACTTTTTCCTTCGTTCAGCGCAAGAACATGGAGCAGGTTAGACAAGATCGACTCTGAAGAGGCCACCTCGAAGCTATAAGGAACTTATCGACGACCAACTCCACCATCCAACGGAATAGCACAATACATTTCAGTTTTTTTTTATTATTGAAAATCAAAAGGAGTCATTCCGTTTTAAAACGAATGACAGGAATAGCTTTACGCACGGCGATTGTACTACAACTTACTAAATGGCAGATAAGACTGCGTTCCCGTTTTACCAGTCTGGAATCAAATCACAGCTGGCTTGAATAAAATCTGGCATCAATGCTCGCGGCCTCCGATTGCGATAGATCGGCCCACGAAAAGAGATAAAGTGGCTTTCTCAATGGAAAGTCAGCGCAAATTTTTCCGTCGGAGACACGGATAGATGGGTGAATATAAATCGGGGTATTTTCCATTTCCAACGCGACGGATAAAAGGAGCTGGACCTGAAATATCTTCTTTCGAATTTCCCAAATCAGTGTGATGCCGATACTCCGATTTGCAATAAAATTATGATTTTACCTCATATCTGTCACCTATAACCTGGGATTCAAGAAAGCTTATGGGGTTCTAACTCGCGGATAGATATGTGGGGCGGCGCTGACTGACAAGGGAGGTCATGGTTATTGGAGACGGGCAAAAGGGGGGGCGGGGAGGGGAAATGACGGGAAGGAAAACTTTCATCGGGAAGGACCCTTTGCCTTGCGGGCATAGCGCGAAGCGGAGCAAGGGGAGGCTGGTGGGGGTGAGATTCCGTCGTCACGTGACCATTCCATCTGCACTGCGGGATGGCTGACACACCGAGCGCCACACACTGTCACGTGCTCATGGCTCCTCTCCCCCATGGCCACTAATCGCCACTTATATGGGCACTTTGATATTAAGGCCTGTGGCCGGGAGACGCGAAGCAGAGATGAACGACGGGCGGGTCGAACTCAACCGCGATCTCGCGTTGTCTCTCTCGCACTCCCTACCGTCTACCCACCCGCTCGACACAGACACAGCCCGTCCGCTGGTTAGTATGTTTGGCGCGAAACAGCGAGTCAGCATTGGTCAGCATCGACCCGGCTCACCGCGGGGCAGCGGGGCACACTCACCGAATATGGAGGAGAAGAGGAGACTGGCGATCAATCCCCAAGTGTGTGACATGCTGTCAATCACTCTTCACTTCACGTCACGTCACGTGTCACACCACGTGTCACAGAGTTCGTCACACACACAAGGCGCCGGCCTCCGCTTCTCTCGACGCAACTGAGACCATATGCTATGCACTGGTTCGGTAGCCACAACTCTAATCTCTGACATCCGCCGGCTCGTTGGACCCGCCCCTCCCCGCCCCGCCCCGCCCCGCCCCGCCCCGCCCCGCCCCGCCCCGCCCCGCCCCGGCCCGGTCAGCCCCGCCCCGCTCCGCGCTCCACCCCACCCGGTCCTTTCCCTGCATCATCTTCTATACCCGTCCCGCCTCCCTCACCGCGCCGGTAGCCAATACGTGAGCGAGTGAGAGCGAGTGAATGTGAGCACGACAGACAGAGAAAGGGAGAGGAGAAGAGTCATAGACTCTTTGCGAACTTGATTTTTGATCGGCTTTCGGACAGTAATCCACGAGGGAAGGAATAAGAACGGAACTCGACCGGTAGTAGGCACGGGAAAAACAAATTTAAAGCACAGCGTGTATTTTCTCATCATGGGCTGATGCTCCTGTCCTCGAATTTCAAGGAATCGTTTTTAACGTGGGCACTTATAGTGGCGCTAAATAACAGTAAGCCAAATTCTTTGGATCATTTCGTCAAAATTCACTCGACTTGGCATGTAAAGCGGTTGCACGAGGGTTAAATGGTACTCGGCGTACTGAGAGAGGCTAATGCTTGGCGGAAGGGGAGCGGCCGGCTCGGAGGCTGCGTGGGGGTAGGAAGGGGAAGCCTTGCATTGTCGCCCTATGAACCTACTTGTCACAACCATCTCCACTCCACTCACAGATAAGTCGCGCGAGAGAAAGGGGCCGAGGAAGGGGAGGGGCGGGGAGGAAGGGAGGGGAAGGGAGAGCGTCAACGATAGTCAAATCCAGTTGGCTGACAACATTTGCAATAATTTAGGTGCAATCCTTCTGCCGCCTCATTTGAAAGCTAAAGGACGAAAGCAGGCGCGTATCCAGGATTTGGTTTTGGGGGTGTCAATGCCACACATTTTGCCTACGTACAGGCTGAAAACGTGCGCGTTGCCTACTTTCACGGCGGCGCCCTTCGGGCGCCAGAACCCTTTGGGGGGTTCATGACCCCTGTGACCCCCACCCCCCCACCCCTAGATACGCGCTTCGACGAAACTGCGATAGCCTGAAGCCGGATCCATAGACAGCGTAGAATACTTAAGAGGGGAAGGTGAAGAGTGGCAGGCACACAACTGTGCGAATTCGCCAAATATTTTCGCTGTCGTAGCACAATGGCACGGCGGATATTGTGCAAGATCAACCACTGGGGAAAAAGGTGCGAGAATGAGGATGCCCGACTATATGTAGGATGGAGGTTGGAAGAGGTAGGGAGGCGTCCGCGCGGCGAAATAAGACGGACTGCACCGTGCCGCATGTGACTTGCATGCGAGGATGTTCCAGTCACTTCGGCAAGCAATGACGAGTTATCAACATAACCTCTCTATTGGCAGCGACCCTCCAATTCATGCAGCGTAGAATGTGATTATTCCTTATCGGAAAACAATTTTCGGTATCGCCTCAATTCCGCTCTTCGTGAATATCAAAAGTGACTCAAATGATTTTCGCGTTGAACGTGCACAGCTAAGAGCACGATCTGCCTTGATAATCAAACATCGATTTGTATTGCAAGAAAAAACTGGAAAAAACTAGGCCTTGAGCAGCCGATGAGATATCGAATTGCTGACTCATAGGATTGACGCAACGTGGCTTGTACGCAAATACACGAACTTCTCCTTAATTAGTCTGGGTAAGTGGTACTTACTAAGTGCTAAGAAACACGTCTGTAGCCCCACGGTCTTACCTCGCCTAGACGATAACAGCTGATTGCCAGATACGACCTACGTCACGTCGAATCACTGCGACTGTCGAAAGGAAATGAAAATTATAATGGCGCAGATTACAGCGCTGCGTGGAGTGGACAGTTTAGCTTTATGCGAGGTCGTACGCCGGACCCAGTGAGAAATGGTATGTCGATTCGATATCGATTCGACATCTTTTTGACAAAGATCTCATTGTTTCGATATCGAATCGACATGGTTCCGATCACCGTTCCTCACTGGGGTGAGGAAAGACCTGAAAATTTTCTGCTTTTATCGTTGTTCTCCGCCAATATTTCGGTTCCTAAAACAACGCTGCAAGTCTTCTCTCAATTATGAACATCTTTTGAATGTCTACGATGTTAAGTGTGAAATGGCCTGTTTCTGCCGCACTCTAATTTCTTTCATATCTGATTAATTCGTCTTCCTGCTGCAGACCTGTGCCAAGAACTATACCAGCGCGGCATTCGTGCAGCGCAACCCCATAAGAATGTTTGTGGGCCACCGCAACCCCATAAGAAATAATTGGCAGGGCTCTGCTTCGACTTCCATCTGTTATTCGCCTGAAAATATTTTTTTGTTTCGGTGTCACACATATTAAAATTACTTGTGAGAATGACTGATAAGAGAGGGGTGTCAGTTCTCCTCGGGACACAACTAAATCCTTGCCTAAATAATCTAGAGCACCTCGCACAGCACAGCCAAAAAACCGTACCACAATTTCCAGCCGTACCAAAAATCCTGGCCAATTACTTTCCTGGTCCGACCGTACTTTGCAAGGTACAGTGTTTTGGGTACGGTGTACAGTACAAACGCCTATGCTTTCTAATGGAAGGTACGGTTCACCGTACCCGCCATGACCGTACTTGAAAAACTACGGTCGCACCAGGCAAGATATTGACCAGTACTACTGTAGTTTTCACTGTGTTTTTTTTTTCTGGCAGTGTCGATCCCTCGTTGAAGACTAGGTCTGTTGTCGCCTCGTGTCACATCCCCCCTCTCTCCCTGTCTGTTGCAGGCTGTCTGAGCTGACGGAGCTCTTGGACCTGAACCAGAGGCAGATGCAGGAGATGGGAGGCGCCCCCCAGCCAGGCCCCCTGGCGGACCGCCTGGGGGACCCCCTGGGGCTGGGCCTGGACTGCTCGCCGCCCGCCTCGCTGCCCGAGGACGACCCCGCCGAGATGATCTACTGCTCCGTGGACGAGCTGCGCGAGTGGAGCAAGAAGAAGGAGGAGAACACCACCAGGAACAACAACTACAATAATAGCAACCGCCACACCAATGGCCTCAACAACAACAACAACAAGTTCTCTTTGGGCCGACCACCTTACCGGCCGGAGAAGCGAGAGCGGGACGTCCTGCACGAGATTTCACTCAATAACAAGGTAAGAGGCTACGCCACGCCACGCCACGCCACGCCGCGCCACGCCGCCGGGCCGCGACGCGCTCGTCATCCTGACTGCACTTTACCGCGTCTTTCTTTGATTCCACATTTTTTTCACGGAGCGGCTGGTTTTGTTTCACTTTCGAACGAGCAACGTGTGTATAGACTATCTCGCTGTGTGTTGCGGTTACAGTTATGATCTTTTATGTGCAGCAGTGATAGCGATACACATGTCTCTATTATACCCACACCAATGCATGCAATAAATGGACGCCTTGTGTGCATAGTAATTTACCTTGATCTCCTCATCACAACACGGAGAAACTAAACGTTTTAAACTTAAAAGCTTAAAGTATTATGTACTGCCCGAAAGTGTCAAAAAATACCTACGCGCCGCTAAAAATTTTCAAAAATTGTTATTTTGTTTCATTCTAAGATTGCTTGTGGTTTCACCGTAAAAAAATATGTACCAGATTCGAAACTGGTGTTACTTCTCCCCTGCTTCTCGGGAAGAGGTCCCCAGAACTGGTAACTTTTTACAGTGCTGTTCGTAGATTCGACATAGGGTCAGTATGGGTAATAAATGCACATGGTAAAAACTGAACACCTGTCTGGAGCCGGTATTTGAACCCTTGACCTTTGCGTTGCGATTTATTTCGTCTCGGGTGTTCGTCATGATCTCATATTATCAGTGGTCACGTGCAAGTTTTTGCGTTCAAATACCGGCTTTAAAGGGGTGTTCAGTTTTTACCAGGTGCATTTATTACCCACACTGACCCTAGATGATAATGCAGTATCAGTGCGTGTAGCTTTGGCCTCTTGCTGACGGTATGTCGTGTGTCTGCAGCCGCTGCCCAAGGTGGCGCAGCGCGTGGCGCAGTGGGAGAAGCGCGTGCTGGAGACGCGCACGGAGCAGATCCTCACCAACCTGAAGCGGCGCAAGGAGGAGGCGGCGCGGGAGGCCGAGGAGATGGCACCGCTGCAGGAGCGGCTGTGGCAGGAGCAGGGTGAGTGAGTTAGTGCACACGACATGTCAGCAATAAATTTCCAGACAACTTCGCGACGGGATAATGCTTTATCTTAAAACTTTAAACAAAAGAAAAAGAGGGAATCTCTTCTGGACCAAGATATGAAATGAAAGGCAACAGGAAATCAAGACAATTTTGCGGAAAATGAGAACATGGTCCCCCCCTCCCCCCTCCTTTTTACCGTTTTTTTTTACGCCATCACTAACATGGCATAACCACCCCCTACCAATGCTTTATTCCCTCTCTTTGGTCGATTCTGCCGAATTTCCTCTTTGTTCTTTGCGCCGAAACAAGGGAAAGGTTAAGAAGTAGAATCGGAAAGTTCTGTACCCAAACCGGCGCAGACCTCTTTCCTCCTTTCCGAGACGTATATAAGGACAGCGACTTGCAAAGAAAAGTTTGCTGTGTATGTGTTGTAAAGCTGACATTTTCCTCCTTGTGTGCGAGGTTTCAGCGCCTTGAATTAATATTGAATGATGTGTACTCTGAGATTCAAGCCTGCTTCCAGCTTCCTCTTCATTCCTCACCCTCTGTCGTTGTCTCATTGCAGAGAGGCGGGCCAAGGAAGCCGAGCTGCAGATTCGAGAGATAGCGAGGCGCGCGAGGGAGGAGCACAGGAGGACCTCAGTCCTGGATGACTCGGCCTCGCCCTGCCTGGCCTCGCCCACGGCCTCACCCCCTGCAGTGTGAGTACTTCAATTGAAAGTTAAAAGTAAAATCTAGGGACCGAAACGGCCTCGTACGTGGCTGAAAAAATACTTTAAAATGTTCAAAGACAGCCAAAGTGTCACCAAAAATTATGGGCTGAGAAACAGTCAGTGGTTAAAAGTTCAGAAAATGGAAACAGGACCGAAAATTGGGGGACACCACACCCAATAATACGCCACAAAAAGTTGGGGAAAGAAGCGGGCTCGTTTCTGGAGGAGACGGGTAAACGCCGACCGCATGCCTTGGACGCACGATGGGTTGCCTACCTCACAGATGTGCTGTACGATGGGTTGCCGTACTGGCTGGGCGGTTGCTCATAAACGCTCCGAAGGACCATTATTTTATCATGCCTTAGCTCTTCGTTTATTATTTCGAACTAATTTGAAGAAGATTATTAGCGCATTTTTTTCGAAGACCCGTATTACTTGCAGTGGATTCACTTATGGTGAAAATAGCGTCAGCTATTGTATATGTTGGGTTCATCACTACATTTATGCAATTTTGCATTTTGTCGAAACTTTTCCTATATCGCTTCGGTTTCAGGGCTGGAAACAAATTCAAAACCTTTTTTTTTGTACAGCTTACGGTTTTAATTAAGCAAACGAAAGCTTTGATTGAAATCCCAAATGAAAAGGAAGTAAACGAAGAACAGGACGGAAATGTGAAAGGTTGTCTTTGTTTTGCAGACCACAGCCTCCGCAGAGCCGCGAGGCCGTGGTGCAGTGGTACCGGGACCAGGAGGAGCCTCGGCGCGCTGGTTTGGACGCGGCCGGCGCCCCGCAGCCCTGGTTCCACGGCCTGATCAGCAGGCAGGAGGCGGAGGGTCGCCTCGCCGCGCGGCCCCAGGGGTCCTTCCTCGTCCGCCTCTCGGAGCGCGTCTGGGGCTACGCCATCAGCTACCGGGACGACGGGCGCTGCAAGCACTACCTCGTCGACACCAACGGTCCCGGCGGCGGCTACCAGTTCCTCGGCGCCAACCAGATCTGCCACAAGTCATTAGGTGAGTGGATCGAAACTCATCAGGGACGGACAGTTTGACAGACCATTTTGTAAATTTTCTCGAAGGGCTGGTCTGCTTCTGTGAGTTGGGGTGGGCGGCAAAAATTTTCTGAGTCCCTGCGGCCGGCCTTGATTTTTGGCGGCTGTCGGAGCTGGACTTAAAAGATTTTTGGACGGAGTTGTGTTGTGCCTCTATATAAGCCACTCCCATTTTCACCATCAGAATTTCATCCAACCTACGTTTTAGGGAAATGTCGAAAATTTATGATGTGAGGTTACGGCGATACGTAAAAGAATGAGTTAAGAACACTCTTCACCCACCAGTCTGCAGCTGGTGTGTCAGTTTCCCCTTGTCGCTCTTGAATCGTCACCTTATCATCGTTCGAATGGGAGGATTATTTTTGGCCATACTAACTTCAGGCTGCTCTGTTGCAGAGGACCTCGTGAAGTACCACCGGGAGCACCCCATCACTGTGCTGGGCGGCGAGCGCCTGGCGGAGCCCTGCACTCGACCTACATCACCACCCCCGCCACCCGCCGCCCCGGTGCGACTACCGCACCCCCCGCTGCCCGCGCGGCCGCTTCCACCCCTCCCCGTCTCCGCTCAGAGACCTGTCTTTGCCAGAAGTAACTGATCGGACGGTTCAGTGTGAATGTGATTGTGGTCCCTTGTACCGCCGGGTGCAGTGACTGTAAAACATACTAAGTGTAGTGCGCCATTCTCTCGCAGCGGTTGTTAGAGCCCGTGATAAGACTCCTACTCCAGCTGTGACCGTTGTGATTAGAAAACTACCCCTAGTGCTTAAGACTTGCTCGTTTGAGTCAGATTGCTGTGTATCATTAATGTGAATATCTAGTAAGTTTGAGGAGGAAGCCATATAGAGGGAGGAGATTGATTTTTGGTTCAGTCGTAACCGTGTGATTAGTGGTTGCAATTTATAACAAAGTAAGCACTGTGAAAAGTGTAAGTCATCGACTAGTTACCAAGGTGATTTTAGTTTGAAACAAGTCTTTCTGTGGAAAGAAGCATTATCTTGTGATAACGATAACTTTGTTTGAATGTTACAATTAAGATGTCAGTGTGCTGAGCATGCCATTCCTGTGTTCACTTCTGTCCTCCATGAAATGAAACATGCCTCCAGTTTGAAAAACTCTAAAAAATCTACTTTTGTTTTAATTTTTTTTATAGGTTTTTATGATAATCAGAAATCTTATGAAATTGAACATAGTAGAGTTCTTAATACCTCTCGCCAGCTTTCTTTTATGAAACCCGAGTTAAAGATTATTCAAGCAGAACTGATCTGATATTAATTTCATAAAATTGTGAGTAAAGACAAGGGACATGATTGTATTATCTGTTTTATACATAGCCCTACAACTGCTGCAAAGGGCTCTTAATTATAAATGTAAGTTTTCTCTCTGTACATATTTTGTGTAAGTCATGTGATATTTAAATAAGATTGCTAATTTTGAAAAATGCCATGCCAGGATTTATTCAAAATTAAGTCAAATCAATCCTTACTTTTACATCTTTGTATAATAAACAAACAACATTATGAAACTCATGTGTTTATTTTATCAAATGCCTTTTACAGAATTGTAATTTCGTACTGCATTGATCTGATTTCGGAGGTGGAGTTCCAATTTTCCAGAAGAGGAGCAACTTTAATTGTCAGGAAAATCGAAAATTTGCAAATAGAGAGGGTTTGAACTCTGAACATCTGGTCCCGAAAAACGACTCCGCTAGCCACTCAGCCAACGAGACACACATACTGGCACATTTCGGAACCTCATACGACGATAAATGCTGTACCACTTACCATTTATGATAATCATTCAAGATAGCTCAGAAATTAACCTGAACGAAAATGTGTGGAGACAGAGGGGTGTCTGGACCCGAAAAAAGACGCCGCTAGCCTCCCATCTAACGAGACTTACAGACAGAAAGGTATTGGAACTTCATATGACGATAAGAGCTGAGTTACTACTAACCAGTTCTGAAAATCATTCAGCACAGCTCAAAAATCGAATTTTTAGACGGACTTCTACCCGGGGGTCAGGAAGACCCAGGAGGTTGCCCTGCGAACCAGTGCAGCAATGTGATTCCCGCGCTTTTTTATGGCGCGCGAAAGATGAAAAGTGGAAAAGAGCTTCGAACGCAGACATCCCGCTTACGATTCCAAGGTCGTTACCGCTGCGCTACCGTGACATGTGACAACTTGCGCAGACAGATATCAGTCTGCCCTTTAGCGACAATCATCGCCAAGGCTATGCTCTGGTACCGGAAGATCAGGAGCTTGATCGTCGAAATAGTGCAGCAGAAAATTGACTATACTGTCACCGGCAGATAAGGAGTCCCCATTGCTCAAAAACGCTGCTGTGTTGTGGTTAACAGGTCTTGGGACACCTACAGGGCCACCCCTCACCATTTGGAAGAAAATCTGAAATGTTCAAAATTTCTTTAAAATGGAAAGGGTATAGCCTTCTCGTTTTTTGAGGAGAAATTTTTCTTCTCTCCGATCTTCGATTAACTTTGTAGCCTTGTATAGTACACCCAGACAGATCACTTAAGCACAAGGGTTGATCAATTAACGAAAAGTTAGTAATATTTTACAAAGTTATATAACTTATTAGCACAGTTTTATCTTTTATTAGCAAAGTTTGTTTCGTTCTCTTTGAAGTGCTTTCAGTCTTTCATAAATTAGAACACTTTCAACATTATACAGTGCAAAGTGCATTTTTAGAACAGTTTATTTTTAGCACACATCAGGTCGTCTCGTTTTAATACTTTCTTTTAATATAAGGAAATTTCAATTATTTTTTTTTCTTTATTTTCACAGCTTTACCTAGTCAGAACATTGGTTTGGGACTCGAAGTCCATAGACCCCCTAGGCTTGCTCGAGGGATTGCTATGAACAGATTATTCCGAATGTATAATGCTCGGCCCAATTTTTGTTGACGAGAAGCTTGTGATGTTGCTTCAGTAAGTTGAAAATAACACTTTCATGTGCTTAAATAAGCTTAAAAACAAAAGTTATGAAACAATCGGTTAGAAATTTAAAAAAAAAAGCTGTTATAAACCGGTTTTTAACCAGTTTAACTTTTTAATTTTTTCGAATCAGGCCGTTTGTTTTAGTACACTACTCCTGCTGTGCCTTACTGTGCTCTCGACTTAGTTGAGAGATGATTTTTTTTTAGTCTCCACGTCAACGCAAGTCTGGACCATATTTCCTACCCATTGAGTTGGGAACACAATCCGAAACGTAGTTCGGACAATTTCAGTTCAGAGTTCTTTTTATTACTTGGCTAGTGAGGTTAAGCGTAAAGAAATATAAAAGAAGTCACCGGATATTTCTTATCAAAAGAAAGTTTTATTGACCAAGTGTGAAACACATATACAACACCAGACGACCAAGCTGCGATAAAAAAAATCTTGTATAATAAGGAGTAAATTAATGTTAGTTGCTGACAGTAATGGAGGTAAGGCGACAAGACCTTGAACCATAGATATGGGAAGATATAGCCTCGTGATGCCTAATGACGGTAGGTACCGAGACTTGCTTCACAGTTCGGGCAAGAATGCTTGTAAACCTTGCAGCTGTCCATGCAGTAAGGGACACAGCTGATACACGGCAACCTGGAACATAGGAAAGACAAAATAAAGCAAACTTTTCGCAGAACGGAGCGCTAGATTAGTGGCCTATCGCTGAAGCTAGATTTTTCCTACTTACTACTCCACCTCTTTCCTTTTTTTTTTCTCCGTCTCTCTTTACTAGCTTTCTTTATCTTTTCTACTTTTGTGGGTAAGTGCAAAGCGAGGGGTCAGTCAGTCATGTAATCATGTGTACAAACTTTCTGTGATTGTAATAGAAATATTGATATTTTACTTCGTTTCCTAAAGAAAACGAAGATTACCGAAGCCATTTAGTACTGCAACTGTCATAAACAGGCTAAAAACACCAAAATTCCAGCTCAATTGTTGATTTTATTCTCTGTTATTCGATGTAATCATGTAATTCTGTGTACAAATTAAGGCCGACTGACTGACCCCTCGGTGCAAAACGTCAGGCATGGTAAAGAACAACAAAACACAAGTAATTTTAAGTCCCTTCACTTTTATTGTAGCAGCACACACACACAATATTATATTCTGAACCTAGAAGTACACTTATCGTTTCACTTATTTAAAGACTCTTAGGCTTAGCCAATTGGTTTACTGATAGCGGAACTCATACCTCGGTTCCCTAAGCTTATCAGACGGTCTCTCGCGACCTTACACTTCCTTAGTTAAGAATTCTTAACGCGCGGGCCCTCGGCCTATTCAATTGATAATTCAACTTTATTATTTAGTCACTAGCGGTTTCCCGCAACCTCAGCTCGTTAGAGCTCTGGACCTGGATTCGTAATAATCAACGAGGTGCTTAAGCTTAAGCCTCCAATTAATGCAAGCCACAGTCCCACTGTGCTGATCATTAATTATTCATATTCATAAATTCATCAGTTATTCATTTATCTATTAGTTGCAACGACAACACTTCACTTTTTAGTGGTAATTATATACATACTCGGGACACCTCCAGTAGGCATGATGACAAACGATGTGAGTACATGGGGAACACCCATTAAGGAATAAGTAAAACAAGCGAGTGAGTACATGTGAAATACATGAAACAATAGTGGTTAATACATAATATATGGTTGGTTTGATCAAGGATGAGCTGGTGCATCCCCTGCAAGAACACAAACGTACGGTATTAGCCATATGTTTGGCCCTGATAATACATATGTAAAACAAATTAGCCAAAAAGCAATTAGCGTGAAGGAGGCACCATACGAACTACTGTCAAGTGCAGCTTGGAGAACATTAAGCATTTGAAGGATAGCGTTTAAGAAAGGATAAGCAGGATCATTCGGGGCGAAATGGATTATTATCAGAGGGCACAATTGCGGAGTCATGCTCATCAGATGTGGGGGAGTATTCATGCATGGGTGGAGTAGAAGGTATGGCTGCCATGCGAGTAGAGCGGTGCGGGAGTAGGGGGTTTAAGGGGCATCGTATAACTGAGCCGAGGGGGAAGAGGGGGGTATAGAGCTACGGTAGTCTGTGCTTGTTCTGGTGCTGGGTCGTCAAGTTGTTCGTCCGGTGATTATCCCTTACGATAAGTAGGTTCAGTCACTACCCGTTTCCTTACTGATTTGTGCGCCAAATAATGAGAAAGATTAGTCCAAATAGACGCGAGAATTTTCGTGGAGCAACCGAAGATTTCGTACAAGTAATATGAATTTAAGAGAACGTTAGCGGCTGCTTTGATAGTTCTGAACAACAAATAAATCCCTATGGTGGCGGACATAGCGTTTCCAAAGCTCTGAATATAGTCCCACATTTTGTCCAGTACAGAGTTGAAACTTCGCTATTTCCTTAGGGCAAAAGCATACGTAACAACTCAAAATCCTGACTAGATAACTGGTATCCTGCTATGCGTCCTGAAAGGATGTTCGTAACTACTGCCCTTCCAGACTCAAAGAGGAATGCTTTTTGCATATCCCTCAGCTCAGTAGAGGAATACAGTCCTCCTTCGGAAATTTGCAAAATAGGTTCGAATGAGATATTCGACGTGCGAGGTAGAGGGGCGAGGTGGGTCGGGGGCTTAGTAAGTGCGGCTATCGGGAATGAATGCTTCCCATACGCCATCAATATTATGGACCGGAGGCAACGCGGGATTACACGGTATTTCGTTTCCGTGTTTCACGAGAATTCGCGAGAGAGGTTTTGCAAAATAAGACCGATTTTGGTACAAGACAGGTATTTTCGGATAGCAAACTTTTTCATCGGTACGAACTTGGACCGGTACTGGTTGACATTTCAACAAATATAGTATGGAACCGTAAATAACCGATGTCCACCCGGTAGGTTTACCTAAAAGTTGCGGAGCTAACTCGGGATTTTGTCGAGCCAAAAGAAGAGAGTGCTGAATTAATTGTCTTTCGAGTTCACACCTCTCCGAAAGCACATGATTATGCACCTGTTGAGCTATTCGCTTAGCACTATGCTACTTCGTGCCGGAGAACGCAAATAAATCCGTATCTGGGGGGAGAATAACAGATTTTTCGAAATAAAACGGAAGGCCATGGTCGAGACGCTGCTCAATGACCTGGATTTGGGGGTGTTCCGTTTGAACTGACTTTTCGCGACAAGCGGTAGTGTTGCGTATTAAGCGAAGCGCAAGAGTTTGCCTTGGTTCCGTGATAACCATATACTGCTCGTTTGCACCTGTCAACACGTTCTGAGTCATATAGAACTCCGCCGGACCTTCATACAGGGGAATATAAGACCTGTGGTTACATTCGCTAGGATCGCGAGTGACCCAAAACGTACTGCCTGACTTCGCATGTTCACAGCGTCCCGCGACATAATCGCATTTAATACCATATCGGAGGGAAATCGTGTATGTTCAGGTAGGTTAGCTTGAGCCCTGTTATCTTCTAATTCAAATTTAATCGATCCGACTACCACTACGTCGTCGTATTCGATACCTCCGTTATTGTATTATCCCCCTCCGCAGTTGCCGTTGTGACTAATGTGGCCCGCTATATTTACCGAACGCGCTTCGGAGTTATTCGAAATGAATCTGCCAAATGTGATACTAAACATTTCGATTCGGCCGGTGTTATGCAATTCGAGACATTGAGTTCGCGATACCGGTTTAACACACTCTCGTAAGCACTGTTTCACGACCGAAGAGTGATCAAACATACCACAATGATAGATTTATGTCGCGTAACTGTTATTAGATAGCTAAAGACGTGAACCAGTTGCCATTGTTTCGTTTGTATAACCTGGACATGCTTTATTTGTGGTTGAAGTACACTGTAATCGGGGCGTGATCCTACTGCATCGAGTGCAATGCGACGACCTCTTTAGAGCAGCGGTTCCCAACCCAACCTGGGGGTCGCGACCCCCAGGGGGGGTCGCGTCTTGGCCCTAGGGGGATCGCGGCAGGGCCGGGGGGGTCGCGGGGGGGTCGCGAAGCGACTGTCGTCTCTTCGATCAATTTCTCATATTGTAGCGGGAGCCGTATTCTTATGCAGGACTTCAACCACATGCCACTCGACAAGTTTTGGCTCACTGCTCTACAAAGCTATCCGAACGTTGCGACGAATGCTCTGCGCTACCTTGTTCTGTTCGGCACAACTTACGTTGCGGAGATGACGTTCTCAACCCTAACCTACCTCAAAAACAAGTACCGGAATCAACTGAACGTGGAACCGGATCTCAGAGTGGCTGTCTGCCAGAACTACGAGCCGCGGATTGAAAAACTGATACGCGCCATGCAAGCTCAGCCCAGCCACTAAATTAGTAGTAAATTATGTAACAAAGAAAATCGCAATAAAGCAACAACCATTTAAAATGTACTAATTTTGTTATTTTCTGGAAAAAAAAAAATGTAGGAGGTCGTGGGGGGTCGCAAAGTGATGACAGGTGGGGTCGTGGATTTGTGGCTCCGGTCAAAAGGGGGTCGCGGGTCGCAACCCGAAAAAGGTTGGGAACCGCTGCCCTAACCTTTCCATATCACCCCTATAAACGCGCGCCATGTATATACGCCCGAGCCGTGCTCATAATGTTGACCTGGCTGCCGTATGGGCAGAAGCACACGCAGATGCCAGCTTCCAAAATGTAAACATTGAGTTTAGGTGGAAGAGGTCCTCTTTAGCTGATGGATAAGTTAAATAGTGAACTGTTATAAACTTCTTTCCTTTAGATAAGTCAGTCCCAGTCTTGGTGGCAAGAGCCTATGACTCTTTATATTTTTAGGTCTTCCACTATTCTCCAAATCCCTGTTTTGTAATTTCGTGTGTTTATTCTACAGCTGTAATGGATTTCAGCAGAAAAAGGGGTAGGATGCCACCTCGCGCCGATATGGATAGTCCGCGCCTCATAAGTAGTGTGGTCTCACGGCTACCTGTTCTGTGGGATTTTAACAGGCCCGACTACCACGATGTAAACGCAAGAACAGCTGCATGGGAGACAGTTGCCTCCTTCTTCTACAATGCATCAGGTGCGATTTTACTCCAAATTACTCTATTCCTTCCTTAGCTGCCATTACTTTCTCATTGAGATTCTGGTTTGCAGTTTGATTCTTTTTGGTTTGGGAAGTAAAATGCGAATTGGTTTGGATTGTTTGTTTGTTAGCTAAACAATGTCAGAGCCAATGGACCAACTTGAAGAAAGCGCGTAGCAGCCACAGGTGCTGACAGGCTGCATTGTGTGGGTCGGGGGCCGCTGCTCGGCCAGCACGAGAGTACAAATACGGAAGACAAATGTCTTTCCTTGATGATATTTGTCAACCTGATTTTGTAGAGAGCAATTTAAGGATGGACAGTGAGCAAGACAGTAGCCTTGCCTCTAGTGAAAGCTCCGGTAGCTCTTGTGCCAGTTTGCAGACCGGACTGGACCGATCAATGCCCTATCAGGCTGCCGATGATGAAATGAGAGAGAAGCTCTGCGGAAGAAAGCTTGACTTTGATGATTCCCCAATGTTTGGGAAAGAGGGAAGAGGGGACACTGTGCGCAAGCCTCTGATGCAAGTCCAAAACAAAATAATTGAACCATTGACGACGGCCTTTGTAGATCATGTGGACTAAGTCATGAGTGATGCAGAAAATATACCACCATCCCAAGAGGTGCCGTTTTTTTTTTTAAAAGTTTTCTTCTATCTATTATAGTAAACCAGCTTTAAAACTCTTGTATGTATGGTACGAGCGTGATTCTCTGATAGCAATATTTTACCATCATTGCTTATTTTCAGATGGATGTCAAACCACCACCTGTGATTAAAAGAAAGGCTGTAAAACCTACCAAGAGCAACAAGAAAGTCAAAACCACCAGTCTTCCTGTGGGGGAAGATGGTGGTACGTGGCTAGATGGAGACGAACTAGAACAAGAAATTGAAGAGGTAATATAAAGCATGGTGTTGACGTGAGGTGGAGTTGTCATGTATTAAATTGGCTTTTTACTCGTTCTTTACCCTTTTGTTTATGTGTATACATAAAAAGGTAAAAATGAACGAGTATTGTGCCGGGCTCG
>CABIKL010000880.1:0-18396 GCA_902196195.1 Aptinothrips rufus | reverse complement strand
CCTGCCCTGCCCTGCCCCGCCCTGCCCTGCCCTGCCCTGCCCTGCCCTGCCCTGCCCTGCCCTGCCCTGCCCTGCCCTGCACTGTCCTTCCCCTTCGTCCTCCGATCAATACTGCTGTGATGTAAAGAGTTAACCTGTTGCCTTCACTTATGTCATTTTCTCTCAGCCCTCCGCGTGTGTGTTGGCCCCTGGAGACAGGGTAAGAAGCCTGGTCCTGGAGAGTCCTTTTTCCTCACGCTAATCCTCGAGCGTCCCGGCAAGAGGACTCGCTTTTCCTCCCCGTCTCGCTGTCAGCACTGCGCTGCCCGCCCCCCATTTTCCTCTTTCTCCTCCCCTGGCACCGACTGTCAGCTGTCTCTCACAGACTTCCTCACTTTTCTTCACCCGCCGTGGCCCCCGCTGGGATATCGAATTTGTTTGCTGTAGCTGCTGTCTCGTCTCACATGCTAATACCGTCCCCAGAACTGGAAGTATTTCCTCTCCGCGGGGTCTACTACAGCGCGGAAGATGTTCGGCGAGACAACTTACTAAATATTTAGCAATGCAACTAAAATTAAAGCCGCGTCTTAATAGAGATGCAGCGATGCTGCTGTCCGTCTCTACTCGCCTATTATTTAGCAGAGCAACTAAATCTGTTGACGCCGCCTCTGATTCCGACAGAGTTAGTTCGGGTCAGAAAAAGTTTTCTAACTTTTTGCGTTACCGCGCTGTCTCGCCATCCGGTCTTGCCTCCCTCGGGACGGTTCTGAAATCTCCCAGAGCTCTCAGCAACACCACCTGAATCAGGTGTCCTGATGTGTGCTCGCTCGGCAGGGCCTTCCTTGGCCTAGCGTACCCTCGCTGGATCTTGTGCTCCGAAACTGTCCCTTCCGCCCCGCGTTGCCACGCCACGCCACGCCACGCCACGCCACGCCACGCCACGCCACGCCACGCCGACGCATGCCGCCCGCTCTGGCTGCCCTCCCACGGCGACTCCGCCCTGAATCATGTCCCCACCACCGCCCGTCGTAAAACTTGGCAATCGAGCAATTTTTCTTGCCTTTCGCACCGTTTTGCGCTTGCTTTTCTCGGGACTGGAACTACAGCTAAACAAGACACCATTCATTGCCCCGCCCCGCCCCGCCACGCCACGCCACGCCACGCCCGCTCGTGCGGCTCTTCTTCAATTACCAGGCAGGGCTGCACGGTTCACAGGGTGCGGGCACTCGTAAACTTACCGTTGTAGTTATACGACTCACAAGCAGTTGATGAGCTCGAGAATACTACGTACTATCACGAGCAGAATCTCACCGCAATCAGCTTGAGTCCGCTCCGTGGAGTGTCGTGTACCACTGTTTGAACGTGGCACCTAGTTTAGATAGCAACGATAAGGCTATAATTCAGGATTATCACACGTTCAATCCCGAGTCCTGACCAGCCTCAACATCTGAGGCTCCCTCTCCTCATAATTTTACCCTGCCGTACCCACAGCCCCAAGCTGGGTCAATGTCGATGCCCTTGGACCGTGATACTAGCCGTACTTATCAGAATAAACGGAAAACCAAAACTCAAAATCTGGGGACACCCAACCCAATTTAAAACAAATATATTTCGAAATCATGCTGAGACCTGTTTGGAAATGATCAGCAAGCTACAAAATGCATTTTGAAATAAGTCTCAAAATGATCTCAAAAAATATTTGTTTTACCCTTGGTTTCTTGGTTGAGTTGCCCCGGGCTTTGGTTATTCTCTGTATGAAATGTATGGCGTAAGAGGCAGGCCCGGCCCGCAGTGGGGACTTGAAGCGGGGGCGGCTGGTTGTGGTGGGGTGGGGGTAATCCGGGCTGTATCCATGACGACGGCCCAAGCCCAGCCCCCCGAGTGGAGGGCTCCCAGGTCCTGCCTGCCCTGCCCTTCCCTGCCTGCCCTTCCTGCCCTGACCCGCCCTGCCCTGCCCTGCCCTGCCCTGCCCTGCCCTGCCCTGCCCTGCCCTGCCCTGCCCTGCCCTGCCCTGCCCTGCCTCACTGTGTAGACGTCCTCCAGCGACCTGATTCCGGATCATCTCCTCGTGTGGCTATCGGGGCACGAACTGAGTCGGGGACCTAGTTGCCGCGCTGCTCAGAGGGGAGCGGGTAGCCCGGCAAGGTCTTTTTCAGGATAAATAAGGACTTTGGTTGAAATTTGAAAATAACTGAGATTGTGTTCTTTTGGCCCAATGCACATTGTCTTCCCTTGTGTTTACGTTTTGTTGTTGTTGTTGTTGTTGTTGTTGTACTGAGGCGTGACGTCGCGGTGTGTTGCAGATGGTAGCTGCGGGGGCGGGCGACGGACTCTCCTCGGACCTGCCCGCCGCGGGGCTGCCCACTGACCGGCGCGTGCTGTCCGAGCAGCGGCGGCAGTTCGGCCGCGGCGGCGGCGGCGGCGGCGGCGGCGGCGTGGCGGCGGTGCAGCCCCAGCCGGCCCCGCGCATGGAGGCGGCGGTGCACGGCGCCGTGCCGGCGGCCAGCCGCCCTGCCGCGGGCAAGGCCTCGGGCTGCGTGCAGTCCGCCAGCCAGGCCGCCCCCAGGAAGTCGCTCTCCATGGGCGCGCTGCGGTCTCAGCAGCAGCGGTCCAGGGTCGCCGACCAGGACAGGACGGACGACGGTCAGTATCAGCGCCTAAGAAATGATCTGGATTGCAGTGTATCGCCCGCCCTTGCTCGCGGACACGGCCACGAAAGGGTACCGGACCCTGCTCTCTGAGAGTGTAAACTGTAAAAAATAATACCTGCTTTGGGGAGCCCTTACCACAAAACAGGGGCGAAGTAACACCAGTTTCAAAATTTTTGGGGCTCGTTTGGAGGATTATGTAGAAATGCGTTTTAGAAGTGTCCTGATCATTTTGGTATAACCCTCAAAATAACCACCAAAAGTTCCAAAACTGGTGTTACTTCACCCCTGTTTCTGGGGAACGGCTCCCCAATACAGGTATTATTTTTTACAGTGTAGTGTACCCAGTGGGCGCGCACGCCGCGCTGCGCACACTGCGGCTCCTCGCTAACGCAGGGATTGCGTCATGGCGGGACGAGCGGTCACCTTCGGCTTTCAGAGAGGGACAAACTAACCACCCGCCGCCCCGACAGGCCCGGCAGGCCCGGCAGGCCCGGCAGGCCGGTGTGTTGTTGGTGCCGAGGTGTGAAACGGGGCGGGGAGTGGGAGGGGTGGCGACGGACTACTTGTCCGGATACAGAGCTGACATCAGTAGGCGAGCTGACAGCTGAGCTGACAGTCAGTCGTATTGCAGCGGGCGAGTCAGAGCCTCTGATGGCGTCCCAGGACCACGGCGACGAGGACCTCCGCGGCGAGGAGAAGATCCGCGAGGACAACATCAGCAAGGAGGACAAGCCAAGACTCAGGTGATTTGAACTTTTATTATTCCAGATCAAATAATATTTCAATCAAACGTTGTGAAAATCATGCACTCACCACAAAGATATTATTCTTTGCAATTTTTTTCTTTCATCTTAAATTAGATAGTATTTAGAGTTTTCAATAAATTTCTGAAATTGAGTCATCAGGTTTGAGGTGGTGAGTTCCATTGAATGGACCGTGTTTCCCGCCCTTGCAGAAAGGAGTTCAAGACGGAGTACAAGAAGAAGTTCCGGCCCTTCTCGCAGTACGAGTACGTGGAGGGCCGCTTCCTGAAGCGCAGGGAGGACGAGGGGACGCAGCATGCCGCCGAGCCGGGCGCTGCGGGCGCTGCCGGCGCCGCGGAGCACGGCCAGCAGCCCTGGTACGCCGAGGTGATCGAGCTGCGGAAGAAGGCCGGCGAGTACAAGGTACGTGAAGAGTCAATTTAATTTGCACTTTAAACTCTACGGCAGAGTTAGAAAACAAAAACATTTCCGTTCAGAAGCGGGGGGCCTCATTTGTCCCACGCGCAGTAGTTATCCTACCATTATTTTTCCCCCCAAGAATATCAATAGTTTGAATATTTTAATAAAAATGATAAAATAATATTTTCGACTTAGTTTCGTGATGTAAAAATAAAAACATGTGTTTTTCACTATTTTTATTTTTATTGTTTTAAGGGATCGTCCATAAATTACGTAAGACAAAATTGGCCGCTTTTTGACCCCCTCCTTTCCCCTCGTAAGACGAATAACCTAACCTCGCCATGCTTTTGGTATGGGACCGTAAGATATGTGTAGACCCTACGTAATTTATGGACAGCCCCTAAGTGGACAGCCATGCTGATGCTGTATGTTGTTTAGCACCGCGGCTGGGGCACGGAGCTGGTCCCCGAGCACATCTCGGAGCTGTACAGCAAGCAGCTGCTGCTCTGGGAGCAGGTGTCTCGCCGGTCCTCGCTGTCGGCGCTGTCCCTGGCCGTGTCGTCCACGCCGCGCGCCATCTCCAAGGAGGAGAAGGAGAGGGAGAACTCGAGGAGGACCTCGCCCACCAAGGCGGCGGGCCTCGCGTCCACGCAGGGCCGCACCCGGCCGCAGTCCGCCCAGCCCAAGCTGCACCACGAGCGGAGCAAGTCCGAGAAGGCCAGGAAGGTGAGCGGCAGAGAGACAAGACTCTGGAGCAACCCAACCCAGAAACCAAACAAAGATTTTTTTTTAAAATAATGCGGTGGTGTCATTTTTAGAGCTATTCCAAAATGATGAGAAAGCTGTGAAATGCGTTTTGTAACAAGTCTCAAAATGATCTTTTCAAAAAATATGTACTCCTGGTTTTTGGGTTGGGCTGCTCCAGAATCTGGATTTTGGTTTGTTTTGTGTGTTCATTACCACGGAAAATTCCTGGCAAAACTTTTAACTTCTATGCTTGTATTTTTTTCTCTCATATTTCCCTCTTGTTATAAAAGAGTGAAGGTTGATCGGATTACCGGCTCAGAAATTGCCAGTCATTACTTTTTGTTAAGGTGATCATAACATTGACAACTTGTTCTTATGGATTTTCTTTTCAGAGCGAGAAGACAGATGACAACAAGAAGGAGGCCGCTCCGAGGACGTCGAGGAAGGAGTTCCCGCTGAGACACCACCTCGAGCGAACCACTGGAGCTGGTAAGTTCGTGCTGGACAGTGCACTCCACTGTCAATCACAGCAGGAAAAGAAAAGAAAAGAGGTCCGAACGGGATGTGAACCCGCGGTCGAGTGTCTGCGGGGCGCGCACGCTACCGTCGAGCCATGATGAGTCACTCGTGTCTGTACGCTGCAGAGGACGGGGCGCTCCTCCTGTCCCCGACGCGAGAGAAGCTGGAGCCTGTGACCCCGCGCCGTAAAGAGGACCCCTCCGCCAGCCCCAAGAGGGCCCCCGGCCTCGCCCACACAGGTGCCCCGCTCCCCAGAGATAGCCGCTCTCCAGCCCGCTCGCCCCGCCCTAGAGGGCTGCACGTGGAGAGACCGAATCTCGTCATGTGACCTGAGACCACTCCGATAGGTTACAGGTTCAAGTGATGTTGACAGATCTCCTCCCGCTCAGTCTCTCTAACCAGCCCCTAAGCGCTCGCTGCTTCATCGCCCGGGTGGGTCCGGACCGCTAAAGCCTGGTGGACTGAATGCAAATGTGAATGATTTGCCGTTCACACATTACGTAACGTCAAAACAAAACCGCGTCTGTATTGTGTCACTTTAGTGATCATGTACCATGTCTGCTGAGCGCCTGTGTAGTGGTGGGTAGGCAACCCGCTACACTCAGGTGCGTTGCGGGCTCTAGCCTGTATTTCCGCTCCTCCAGCTCTTTCATACATTAATACTTTGAGCCATAAAGTTGGGTAAACATTTAAGGAGGAGTATTAGGCCCTATAACTGACTATTTTTTCAATCAGATTCAGATTTGTTTTCTAATAACAAAATATTGTGCTCTTTGAGTGGGGAATGAACAGGCATTAGCGATCCTCCCGAAGACCGATATTTGATCATTTTCGCCAGCGCAAGCCCAATGCCTTGATATTTATTTAGCAAAGTATTCCTGAAAGGCGCTCGTTGAAGATATATGCTTATTTTATTTTGTTAGTGGATGTCGGTGGACTTCGGTTGCTGAAGTTAATGAAGATCAACTAGTGTTCTATCCGACTTTATACAACACATGAGTTGTGTAGCATGCGTAATAGGCCTATGAAGTGGACATCTGATTTATTATTTGACAGTATTTAAACTTCCATTGAATAATTACTAACTACAGTCGGATACATTAGTCCCAGGTATTATATTTGATCACAGCATCAATAATGCTCGCACAGGTTGTTCTTTTTATTATTTATTTTTATTTATGATCGTTATTTTCTGGAATGTGCATGTCTTTATGTGCATCCATTAATCGAGTGTATCCAACTGGCAGCTATCTGGTATTCATTCAGCATTATCCCAGTACATAGGACATAGGAGTCTGATCATGACTAAACACAATCCTTCCAGTATGGAGTACATCCGTAGAATTCGATCTGTAGGGCTCATGACATGGGGATTTGTGAATGACTGTAGGCTAGCTAGTGGCATTCACTCGTACATGTAGACCGGTCGCTCCCTCCGCTTTGTCTCTGACTGTACTCTCGCTGCAGGTCGCTCGCAGTCGCTGGGCCCGGGAGGAGCTCCTGATACCCGCTCTCCGAAGAGGTCGCCCCGAGCGCCACCCTCGGCTTCCAAACCCCAGGTCAACGGCACCACATCCGAAACCACGCCCCGACCCCGACCAAGTAAGTCGTTCAGTCCTAGGGATGGTCACGACATAACATTCGTCCGACAAACAAAGGTTCTAGTTTCACCTGGAGCAGTTGACAACAATTAACTCCACGTGAAAGGAATCATTTAATATCAGGCCTATAAAAGATCGTTTCGGTTTGTCCGATGTTTTTGGTTAAATCTCATTAGGCTTCGCATTCGCATGTCAACTACAAATTCCTCTAATTCCATCCATAGGAAGCTCAAAAGTCGATGTGAAGCAACAACTTTTTTTAAATTTGTTTTTTCTTTTCCCAAAGGGATGCGTGCTCTCTACATGTGTTGTCAAAATTCTCACACTCGCGGCTTTACCGCGCATTTCCTTTCTTTTTGGCCGTCTGTGTCTGTGTCCCCGCATGCAGTTCTCTTCTTCACTGACCCTCTTCTCTTTACAGTATGTAGTGACTGTGAGTGTGGAGCAATACTGGAAGTGGACTTCGAGTGTAGACCATTATTAATCTCTTCCTAGTGTGTTGGGTCTATTTCTAACCGTGCAGAATTTAGTTAGGTGTAAATTATTACTGTCCGGATCAAGTCTAGGTCACCAGCATGAGTTAGTTTTGTTGAATAGACTTGGCTCGGCAAAGAAGTTAGCGGATATTATACAAGCTGAGGCTCTCAACTGAATTGCTCCTCATTCAAGGTTCCATGTAAAAGCTTAAGTGTCCGTGAATTATTTATTTTTGCTGTATGCCTCAGAAAGTTTCTCCTTTTCTCATCTTTTTGAACAAGTTAGAGGATCGATGTCTAGTTTAGAGAACAGTCTTTTTTATGTCTTTTCACCTAGTTATGCACTTTCAATGATTTATCAAGTTATAAATTTACCAAGTAACAGCTATAAATTCTCAACGCGCACAATTTTAAACCATCAAATAGATTGTATTGATTTGTTAAAGCTCTTTGAAAATTGGACGGATTGGACGGATTCAGTTGTCACATGTGGTCTGCAGAAGCTACGAGCACCCCCTGCAGCCAAGTAGCATCTTCCTCTGGGTCGAATGTAGATAGTATACTTTGTGCCGCATTCGAGCCAGCCGCTCTGACTATCGTGACGTCGCCAGGGAAGGCCGGGAGTTGCTCTGCGATCTCTGCTAGTTTGAGAAGCGGTCAAGTTATTCTGCCCTTGCCCCTGGTGACGTCACTCACCCAGCTTCCTGTTGGGGCAGCGCGCCCATTGGTTGCAAGCCGCGGACCAGGCAGTAGACGAGGTGCGGTCAGTTTGCGCGAAGACAGATGACGACTCGGACTGGCAGTAGAAACAAATGACGACGCGAGGAACGCCTCTTTGCCTCGATAATGCTCATGATGTTTGGAGGGGAGTGAACCTGAGGAGGTTCAATAGGTTTCGAGGTTTAAAGTAGATGGGTGGACGCAGCACAGGTCCGTGCTGCAGAGAGATGGTCGAAGATGGTCGAAATACAGCCTACTGTCTTAGCGCGAACTACCCCTTTCTTAGTATAGCTTTACCGCAGTTGTATACCTCGACGCCCCTCAGTCAGTCTTTTGTGCTGTGAATGTTCTTTTTTATTTTCGTATGTTTCTTTATGCTTTGGCCTCTCTTTTTTTTTCTAGCAACCCTGAACACAACTGCCCCCTCCCGTTCCAAAAGTAGAACCTCCGCCCCCTCGAAAGGGGAGCACAGCGCCACGGTAAACAAGTCACAGCCCCCTGCAAGCCGTAGTGCGAGCCGGCGAGACGACCAGAAGGCGGTGCCTCCCAGGGCCCGGGCCAGGCCAGCCAGTAAGTAGAGGCGCAGCAGGGCGGAGCGGAGCACAGCGGAGCACGGCGGAGACAGTTGGGTCGGATTCATCTCTATGTTGCTTCCCTCCAAGACCCCAGTGCCGTGTAGAGGGCCTCGAAGAAGAGAGGCGGCAACTGTCACAGCGGCAGTGGCAGTGAGTTGGCAGCGAGGTCTGCTGCCGCCATGACAGTTGTCGCCTCTCTCCTCCGGGGCTCTCCAGTGCGGATCAGCAGGAGGAGGAGAGAGTTGCCACTATCATGTAGCCGATCAAACCAGACACTGTAGACCGGCGGTATGGTCTCACAGAATAACCAAAACCCAGGATCTGGGGCAACCTCACCCAGAAGCCAAGGGAAGAAAGTAACATTAGAGGTAATTTTGAGACCTATTTTTAAACGGTCAGGAAGCTTCGAAACGCGTTTTGAAATAATTCGTAAAATGACCTCAAGCAAGATACTTTTGCCTTTGGTTTTTGGGTTGGATGGCGCCAGAATGTGAGTTTTCATGTTTCTGTGAAGCCGGTAGACAGGATTTGTTCTTTATTCGTCTAACTCACGTGGCATTGGCAGCCCTCTTCCCACCTATACTCTGCGCCAGGGACCCCACACTCACAAGTATTTTGTTCGTCCCCCACGATGTCAGTGCTCGATCCTCTGCCTTACTTTTCAGGATGTGTCTTATGGGTTTTATTTTCTTTTTACCAGGGCTATCTGTTGTCGAGCCCTTATTTCTTTTACTGTAAATGAAACTAATGTTTCTCCTCTGAGTCTTTTCCGTTTTGGGGGGCGTACTACGGGATTTGAGGTTTTGAGTTCCTTTTTGCTTTGACTAGTTTAATCCATAAGTGGGTTACAGCCAGCCACGAATAATAGCAGGCTCAGCTCAGCTCAGCTCAAAAGACAGCGGTGTTCACTTCAACTCAAACTCTTCGGATAGTACACACAGTCATTTGTATCCTTATTTTCCTCGACCTTTTTCTTTCGTTCATCCTGCCTTCTAGCACCGACCCAACTGTTGAGCAATGAATCTCTAGCGTGCCTCGAACTTTTCACTTCTCTCGAACAGACCCTCTGCTCTGGCTTCTCTTTGATCCAGCTTTCTGTGTGCCTGCTTGGTGTTTTGTAAGTTGTGTGGGATCTACTAAGTTTCATTTTTTGATAGCTAATAGTTTGATTTGTATGTGCAAGCAGATGTGTAGGTTTGTTGAATGAAGCTGTACAAAGCTATTCATCTGTTTGTGTGTGCCATTGAAGACGAGCATAGATACAACTTCTCCTGTAAACAAGTTCTTCTTCTATGAAACTCTTATCTGTAGTGTTAATGTATGCTTGCATGTTTTGTAACCCAGTTGTTAGTAAGCTACAGTAGTAAGGGTAGTAGAATAGTGGTTTATCTCACTGTATCTCTTTTCCTACCTTTTATAAGTGTTTTGATAGCTTTTCTTGCTATTGACATCTTTCTTGCACCACACGACAATGTTTATCCTTATGATATCATGAGGGGGACAGGAGTACAAGTTTGATTTAAGGTACAGCTGCTTAAGAATTGTTTTAAGGACCTAATTTCTAATACTTAAATATCTTTACACATACTAGGGCTGAAAGCTAGTCGTTATACGTTTAGCTTCTTCGAGCTTCTTCTTACATTTCCACTCAGAGGAGACCGGTTTCCCCTTGAGAAATAATGATCGAAACAATGTCGAATCGAAATGTTGAATCGACGAGCCATTTCTCACCGGGTTTTCGCTCCTGTCTCCCCGTCATGCACTTGGTGAGATCACCTGAAGCTGAACACTCTTTGTATCATATGTGATCGCTTCATAATTTACTCTACGACCCGGAAGGGAAGATGCGTTTAGATCAAGGGATGGGCGAGTACTCACGTGAGTGAGACCTTAGAGAGACCTTGGAGAGCCCCACGACGGCATGACGTCATAGCTGGAATAGCGACCAGTGAGCTAGCGGCGGGTAGTCGCCCATCCCTACATGCCCTGCCCTGTGTAGGCGGCGAGGACCGGCCAGGCGAGGAGGACGACGAGGAGGTGGACCTCGAGCCCATCGTCAAGTCTCCGCCCGAGCCCACCAGGGTCAAGTCCCCGGAACAGATCATCATGCGGTCGCCGGAACCCGTCAACTGGACCGTCCCCCTGGACACCGGCAAGACATTCACCGTCACCCAGAACGTCCCCGACGGTGGGTGTAGGCGGACCCCTCCCCACCCCCTCTCGACAGGGTAACCGCGGAGGGACGTCCCTAAATGATGAGGCGAGGGGTGAGGGGTTGGAAGGGCGGTGCGGTGAAGACCAGCCGTGCCCGTTGGCGGGTGGAACTATGAGGAAAGACTTGACCCCATAGCCTGAAATCGTCACTGAATCATTTATGGACTAAGCCTGACATGCTTACCCGGATCAAGAAATTTTACCAGCGATTCATAAGCCATACATACTTTGTCTGAAAACTTCTCTCTGGAAAGTAAGCAGCGAGGTAACACTGGGTTCATCGTTTCCATGGATGCGCACTATTTGTACTGATCTGACTGATTGCAAAACTCTCGCGAGACGAGGAACTTGAGTTAAATCGTGCTCGTATACATCCATGTCTGCTGACACACATACACCCATCATAAGGAACATAACGCATCGGAGAAGATGTAACACAACATCCATGTCTATGCACTGAAAAACAAAAAACCAGCATCTAGGGCAACGCAAATCAAAAACGGGTAAAAAATAATTATATGGAGGTCATTTTGGGACCTATTTTAATATTATCAGGAAGCGTTTGCGAATCAGTCTCAAAACGACCTTACAAATTTATTTTTTACCCTTGGTTTCTGGGTTGGGTTGCCCCAGAGCCTGGGTTTTGGTTTTTCCTGTGACTGAAGAAAAAGTCGAAGCGCGTCTGGATAACGATGAGTTCCGAAGGCCCTCACGTAACGTTCTCCTCGGTGCTCTGCAGTTGTAGGGCAAGAGTGAGCTGTCGGAGGGATGGCCAAGGAAGTTGTAGCGTTCGATTTCTGTCGCGATCCAGTCGCTTCCGGCTCGCTCTCAGTAGCAGGCAGAGCGTGTTGTTGGTATGACTGTGCGTTTCGTAGACACTCATATGGGTCGCTGACTGACTCTATTGTCTGTGTGTGTGCACCTACCTCCGAAACCCAGATTTACTCCTTTGCAACAACCTACTAAAAGTAAAAGCTTTTCCTAACCAGTGGCGGTGTTTGCTTAGTACTCTATTAGCTGAGAGGGTTTTGTTAGCATGCAATAATGAAGTAACTTGAAATTAAAGAACGAGTACTCTTTCTTCCTGCTCTAATGTGGTTCTTGATGTTTCGCAGGTGAGCGACCGCACAGTACTGCCAGCCCAGCTCATCCAGCGACAACTGCCAAGGCGTCGGAGCCCGCAGGTAAACACTTCAGAGCGTTCATTTGACTCTGAACAGCTTCAGTTCGGACGCCTTGCGTAGGGTAGACCCCGTGCTCGACACGGATGTTTGGCGGGGTGCCTACCCTACGGTTCACAGGCGCTCACAGAAAAACCAAAACCCAGAATCTGGGGCAACACAACCCAGAAACCAAGGGTAAAAAAAATGTTTTTGAGTTGATTTTGAGACCTGTTGCAAAATGATCAGGAAGCTTAGAAACGCGTTTTAGAATAGGTCTCAAAATCACGTCCAAAACATTTTTTTACCCCTGGTTTTCTGGGTTCAGTTGCCCCGGATTCTGTGTTTTGTTTTTTCTGTGTGCATGCTGAAGGTATGAAGGCAGCGGAGCAGCATCCTAAGATCTACTCCGTGCGATGAGACTGCACTGGACCAGCTGCGCCAGAAGTCTGCCTCTCAGGAAATCATAGCACCTCGTTGGCCTTGTCCTGAAGCGCCTGCGAACACGGAGCTAGGCAACCTGCTCATCTCATGGGTATCGCACGCAACCACCAGCGCCTAGCTAGTTGTTTTGGGATTATTTTTATTTTATTTCAACATTTCTATATTTTTCGAACAACGTGCGACGACGACAGTTTTTCAGAAAACGTTCTCAAAAAAGTGTTTGTCAACATTTAAAAAAAAGTTCCAGTTTTTGTTTTACTTATTTTTGGGTGAAAACATTTTATTTACTTAATTTCTTTCATTGAATTTTATTTTACATTTGCCTGATTTTGTTTTGATCCCCTGCAGAGGCTGAGCTGCCCGGCGAGGAGACGGCCCTGGCCCTGGCCCTGGCTCTGTCGCCCTCCCCCGCCCCCACCGACACCCCGAGCCTGGCCTGCTCAGAGCTGGGCTCGCGAGTCGCCTCCCCCGCCACGCTCGAGGTCATGACCATCTGCCAGAGCGGCTCCCCCGTCGAGTCCGCGCCCGTCTCCCCCTCCAGCGAGAGACTGCACGGCGTGTCCGCTCTCACCCCCGAAATCCCCAGCCACTCCTCTCTCAGCCCCGCTGTGACCAGCCCCGCTTTGACCAGCCCCGATTTGACCAGCCCCGATTTGATCAGCCCCGCTTTGACTAACCCCGCTGTGACCAGCCCCGCTTTGACCAGCCCCCCTGTGACCAGCCCCGCTTTGACCAGCCCCGCTTCGACCAGCCCCGCTGTGACTAGCCCTGCTGTGGCTAGCCCTGTGACTATCAGCCCTAACCCCGCTCACATCAGCCTTTTTGAGACAGAAACCGTGGAGCTAAATCCAGCTGGGAACAACCCATTTGTGTTCCCCCATGCTGAAACCACTCCCGCGCAAATCATCCCGACTGAAACCATCCCCGGCGAAACCATCGCCGCTGTAGATTGCCTTGCCGAAACCAGCCCTACCATGTCAAGCACCGCTTTCGAAACTTGTTTCGCTGAATCCTGCCCCGCTTTCGAGCCTAGTCCAGCCGAACCCAGCCCTCCTGCATCCAATCCTCCTTTCGAACCACGGCCCAGTGACCATCGCCCTTCTAAACCCACCCATTTTGAGTCCATCCCTGCTGAGTACAGTCCCGCTGAACTCAGCCCTGTTAAGTCCAGCGCTGCTGAACCCCGCCCCTCTGAACTCAGCCCCGCTAAATCCAGCCTCGCTGAATTTAGCCCCGTTTTTGAACATGTACCTAGCCCTGTTGAATCCAGCTCCGCTTCCGAATTCAACCCTGTTGAACCCAGCCCTGCTGAACCCAGCTCCGCTGAACCTAGCCCTGCTGAGACCGTCCCCACTGTGGTCACCCCCCCTCCAAAGAACCACTGTGAAACAGTAACCGTTGAAACCACCCCTGCTCCCATGAGCTACTCCGAGAGCAGCACACCTGTTGATGCCGCCCCCTCTGTGGTCGGCTCCACGGTAGTGTCCAGTCCCATAGACTTCACCAAAGACAGCTCACTTCTCTTCTCGTCGGAGCAAGATGCTCAAGTGGACGATTTTCTGTCTTTCTCCCTGAACAGAGAAACGAACCCCATCACGAAAATAAAGACTGATCCGTTTGGTATATTCGACGACCCGGAGCCCCTTCCCGCTTTGAAGCCCTCGAATGGTTTCCATGCCAACGGCGAGGGCAGTCATGAGCACCCCGATAACCTCCTGGACACCTCGCTTACCTTCTGATGGCATGCCCAGCCTCTCTCACTCCCCCTCCCCTTTTTCACCGCCCCTGCCTGTCTTCATGTCTTCATGTCTCTAACGTGCCTTTCAGCTTCGTTTGCTGCCGATCTAACTCTTCTGCCGCACGGGAGAATGATATCTTGCTTTTGGTGGCGGCGCCTCGCTCTGTGTGCTTTTGGTGGCAGTTTCTGTCCTTAATTCTATCTTTCCGCTTGTCTGGTTCGCAGCTCCAAAGCCCGCTCCTCGTAAACCTGATCCTTCCGCCGCAGCGGCTTCAAAGGGGACCACCACCGCGCCGTCAGCCACCGTGAAGACCGCAGCCCCCTCGGCTACCACCGCTCCCTCAGCTACCAGGACGCCGACGGCTACCACCACAGCTGCCAAGGCGCCCTCGGCTACCACCACAGCTACCAAGGCGCCCGCTGCTACCACAACAACTACCAAGGCGCCTTCAGGTACCGCCGCACCCCCTGCTACCACCGCAGCTAGCAAGGCACCCTCGGCTACCACCACAACTACCAAGGCGCCCTCGGCCACCTCTGCACCCTCGGCTACCAGCGCGCCATCTGCTGCGCCGTCGAGTCCGGCGGTGAAGCCAGAGCCCAGGACGACGACAGCGAGAAATGACCCCATGACGACCTCGACGTTCGGCAGCCTGGGGGCGAGCAAGGCGGGGAGCCTCAGTGAGCCCAAGTCTGACCCGATGACGTCCTCGACCATGGGCTCCTACTCGGGGAGCTCCATCCCGAGGACGGACTCCATGAGCACCTCGATTATGGGCAGCAGTCTCGGCGACGCGTCCTTAAAGACTGACCCAATGACAGCTTCCACGACCGGGAGTATAGCCGGCTCATCCCTGAAGTCCGATCCCATGGCCATGTCTATGTCCGGCAGCCTCGGGGGCGCGTCCTTCAAGTCGGACCCTATGGCGACGTCCATGATGGGAAGCAGTATCGGCGGCTCGTCGTTGAAGTCTGACCCCATGGCATCGTCCATGATGGGTAGCAGCTTGAGTAGTTCCTATGCTCCCTCGGACCCTATGGTGTCCTCTATGATGGGCAGCAGCATGGGCTCCTCCAGGGACCCCATGTCTATGTCAATCAGCGCGAGCTCAGGGAAGGACCCCATGACGACCTCAGTCATGGGCAGCCTGGGAGGCAGCAGCAGAGCAGACCCCATGACCTCCTCCGTGATGGGCTCTCTGAACGGTATGGACGGCGGTAGCGGCACCGGCTCGTCACAGAGCGGCACCCTCAAGTGTCTGGACGACCCTTCCTTTGTCTTCGACAAGAACGTGAGCTCGGCGCCGCCGGCCGTTCCCGCCCCGCGGGTCCAGATCCCGCCTGCCAGTGGAGGATACAGGGTATTGGAGGCGCCCACGCCTCCCCCCGCACAGAACCCCAGTCAGCCCCCCCTGGCTGCAGCCAACCTAGACAGCGCTAGAGATAGGTTCGATAAATTTTGGGGAAAAGAGAAGGAGGGGCAGCCTTAGTTTCGGTCTTGTGCAGTTTTATGGGGGCTTTGAGTTCTTATTTCATGAATGTGATCTATTATTGATTGGTAAGGAACGAAATGCATACTCTGTCAGAGATGTTGGCTGAGTCAGAAGGGAACATTTTATTAAGTGACGTTGCATTGTTGATTTGCACACTTCACACTTGGGGTGATGACTAAAAAAGAGGCGTATGTTTTGTAAAAGAAAAAAGCTGCAAATATATATGCCATCATTTGGGTTTTCAGTATTATCTTGAATCACATTCCTTGTCAGCTATGGAATGTGCATCATCAATCCAATGGACCAAAGAAAACGCTATGCCAAATCAGGCAAAGCCCTGCTCAGTGTGCGTTTACCAGAGATAGTTGAACTGAAAGTGGTTATCTTGCTCGTTGTGAACAGGATTGGTATTGGTTTCTTTTGTTCGTACTAGACTTTTAATATTCATTCTTTTTTAGGTCAAATCATTAAAATAGCTTTTTGTGGTCTTAGGTGCTATTGGCTGCGTCAAAAGCGGTAAGGCCATGTGATGTCATTTTGTACTGAATTTCCACTTAGTTAAATTTTCCCACATTTAAAAAATTATTTGCCATTTATGTAATATGAGCTTTTGTTCATCCCTTGACCGATATTGGAAATGTAATGTTTCAAGCAGGTAATTATTAGCTAATCTGTTACAAACTATGGTTATATGATGTGTTATTCATGTACTATAAGGCAAAAATTTGAAAATTTTATTGGTTGTTTCAGGCTGGTTACTTTTTTAGTAGGCTTATTGTGATCATCTTGATTAATAATAATAATTATTATGTATTTTTGGTGTTAATATGATCCATGTCAAAACAATACGACATGCAGACAATGTAAAATTTGTACAAATAAGTGAACTTTGTTTGAGGCACTCTGCCATTCTGCTTCATTAAGTCAAATACAAAGAAGCACGTAAAGTACTTGTGAACTTCTATCACAGCGTGCAGACTATATTTGGTTTGTGTACATAAGACTAATTCCAATGATCGAAGTGATGTTGCAAGCAAAGCTTTTTTAAATTACTATCAAACATTATTTTAATGTCATATTAAAGTATGTACAATTTCATTTTGAAAAAAAAATTTCCAACTGTCTTGCAGGGGACGAATAATTCCAATTATAAGCACTTACATAGTGGTCTGAATTAGGTTCTGAAAAATATTCTAGTTTTGCTGAATAATTAAGCACTGTGATGTACAATCGCTGCCCCTTTGTTTGCTGATGTTTTGGGAAATTTTCCTAAATATATGTTTTCATTCCATATAAATGGATTTTTGAGAGATATTTGCTTCATTGTTTTTGTTCAAAGTGAGCTTTCTTGGTCTATGGACCTTAATCTGATTGAATTCCGTAAAAGTTGTTATTTGTTTCCAGCTTATTCTGAAATTTTTCTGTTCCTTTTGGAGTTGGTTACTTGGCTTGCTCATAAGAACCAACTCTTCAGTTGACTTTTAATTGTGCAAATTAGAAGCAGTAGTTTCCAGTTCCACGAAATTTTATTGTCCTTATCATTATGTTCTGGTTATTATCTATTTTTGCGAATTTTATTTCTTTTATCTGGTATTAAAGCTTATTGTAAAAAAAAAATTGTTTCTGTTCCATCATTAAGAATTCTATATTCTTCTCGATGACAAATATCAGTCTTACTAAACAATTTATTTACAAATCACTGCCACATTTTCACTTGTCAGATGTCTTTAATTTCCCTAATAGCTATGCCTCTTGTTGATGAGTTGAGTATCCGTGCATTCACGTTGCTGGCATCTAGACTCGTATTGCATCATTGTATCTGTTTGGAAAAGATCACAAAAATATAAGAAGCAGTCACCAACGCCCATAGGGGACCACGGTTGTTACAAGACCACGGTTTTCAAATTCCCTGTAGGTTTCCCTCGCAGAGCCCTGACGTGAACGTCTATTTTCCCTGACTTTTACAACCAAGGCACCTAACGGCATAGCCTAATTATTGTGAGAGACAAAAAATTTGCGCCAACGAAATAGTTGATATTCGGAGGATAAAAAACAATGACATCTGTATAATTGGCGACGCCAAGATTACGCGAGCGCTCCGGGTGGTCGGATCGGAACTAGCGTAAAGCAGACAGCTGCGTCGGCAGCACACAACTTTACCATACCCCCACCACCGAACTGACGTGAGCTGCTAAGCTGAGCCGACGCAGCTGTCTGCTTTACGCTAGTTCCGAACCGGCCACTGGGATCGCTGGGGAGAATCTTGGCGTCGCCAATACTTTTTAAAAGTACACAAGTACACTTTTGTTTTCTCAGTGTAATTACGCCCCTGGGTGCTTCAATGAAGCCCAAAGTAGAAGTTTGAAGAACAAAAGGAGATGGCGAGCGGGGGAGCGGGGTCGATTCGCTGCAGCTCCCCGCTGCCCCTCTCGCCGCTTCGTTTTGGTCTTCACATTTCCTTTCCAGGCTTGTTGTAAGCACTCTCCGCAATAAACCAATCTCAGACCTAACAATTTATTTCGATAAATGAAGCTCTGATGGTATAAAATATTGTGTCCAGGTGGGGGAGAAGAAATTTTTGGCGTAACAATTCCGGTCGGTCTGTTCTTGTTCTTTGGAATACTCTCTTGAGTTGCAATCGCCAGAGGCTAGCTACACTATGACCTTGTTATGCCCTAAAACTCCCAGCCGCACAGTGTGAGGTATGCTGGACATGCCTGCGTGAGGAACAGACACTTGCTCCTTCAGACTTGGCCTCACAGCCTCCTCCTGGACTTGTTGCGCATTGAATGCTCCTACCTTCACTTGGCCTCACAGCCTCCTCCTGGACTTGTTGCGCATTGAATGCTCCTACCTTCTCTTGGCCTCACAGCCTCCTCCTGGACTTGTTGCGCATTGAATGCTCCTACCTTCACT
>CABIKL010000879.1:0-18400 GCA_902196195.1 Aptinothrips rufus | reverse complement strand
CCCCCACCCTCCCCTGGCCCGTGCGGAGCGGTAGGCAACCCATTCGACTGTCCTGTATTAGACTGAACACCCGGTACACAAACAAGTGATCTGAATTTGGGCCATCCTGGAACCCCCCGTCCCCACGTTTCCCCGTTTCCCATGTTAAAGCCTAGGGTCGCGGTTTTTGGTCGACGCCCCCTGCAGCACGTGGTTTGTGTACGTTCCCACGCCTCTCTGGGGTGTTTCGCGTCTGACTCGTGTGCTTCTTGTTGCAGGCTGAGATCTGGAGCGTGTTCATCGCCATCCTCCGGAAGAGCGTCCGCAACCTGCAGGCCTGCACGGACGTGGGCCTCATCGAGCACGTGCTGCACCGACTGCAGGCGGCGGAGCCAGTCGTAGCAGGTCAGTATTTCCAACATAAAACAATTCACATTGAGTCTGCGGTACTACCAACATGAAGCAATAATTCACATCGACTTAGAACATTCTGCGGTTCGGCATCTCTCCCGACCGAGGGCGGTTGCGGTTTAAAATGATGTCAGGCAAGGCATGCCAACCTGATGGACTAAAGAGGACGCGGTGGAAGCTGTCCTGCTCGTTAGCGTGACGGGAACAATTAGTGCTGTCAGTGTGGCTGCCCTGCCTCGCTGGCCAGAAGGGACTTCCCCTCCCCTCTCCTGACCGGGCTTTCGCTTCTGCTGTGGTTTTCGCTTCAACAGGCACGCTCATGTTCATGGCCTTGTGTCCCTGGACAATACGGTTGGAGACACGCGAAATAAAATGGACTTTTGTTTCTTCTTCTTCTTCTTCTTTTCCTCGCAGGATGGCCGTGGATGTGGATACATACAAGTTTCGGCCGGTGTGATTTGGTCACGGAATTGCGCCACCGAGCGTGGGTCCTGATCCGGGGTGATCGTCGAGGAAAGAAGGGAAAGGGCAGTTGGCAAAGATTTCTGAGGACGAGAAGGGAAGGAAAAGGAAGGGATGAGATAGTGTTTCCAAACCTATAAAAATTTCCGAACATTTCATGGACTGACCCCTCTATCATGCACAGGAAAACGAAAACCCAGGTTTTTGGGCTAACCAACCCAGAAACTAATGGTAACAAAATATATTTGGATGTCATTTTGAGACGTACGGTATTTCAAAACGCGTTTCCAAGCTTCCTGATCATTTTTTTTTCACCGTTGGTTTCTGGGTTGGGTTGCCCTAGAATCTGGTTTTTGTTTTTTCTGTGTGCAACATGTAGGGTTGATGTAATGCTTGTTCCGTTTTAGGCAGGGTTTATCGATGAAATTTTCATAGTTTTGGGAACTCTCTGAAGTAAAGCGAAGGGACGGGTTCCTGTGGCGTCCAGACGAGCTGGGGAACCTTTCTAGAGGAAGGTATGCAGTAGTAAAGGGAAGGGAAGGGCTCCGGTGGCGTCCAGGCGAGCTGGGTACCTCTCAAGTGGAGGGTATGCAGTGCACACAGCACGTCGCGTAGCCATCCCTCAGGGGATAGAGAGTCGGCAGCAGAAAAAAGAGGAAAGAAAAGAGAAAAATTAGATCTTCTACCTCCACTGAATCTAAAGAGCGACCCGAGTATATCCATTCGAAACAAGGACTGCTCGGAACTTCCTTATATTATGTGTGTGACAATCCTAGTCAGAAATTAGCCGTCGACAAAACATCGACTCAACTTCGAACAAATTGTTGATAAAACTTTTAGAAATGGCTTTTCTTTTGTTCCTTACATTGGCAAACGACATTGATTCGACGTCGTTTCGATATCAAAATTCTACTTTAATAACGGCGTTAACAAGCGGTCGCTGTGGTCGACGTCGAATCGATGTTATGTCGACGGATGATTTCTGGCTGTGAGTATCCTCGTTCTAACATATATCGTAACACGAGGAAATGTCTTGTGTTGCAGATTTACTGATTGAAATGCTGGGCGTGTTGGCATCGTATAGTATAACGGTGAAAGAACTCAAGCTGTTATTTGGAGCCATGAAGGCTGTCAACGGAAAGTGGGTAAGTAAGGGCTTGTCAAATCATATGTTGGAATTAAGCCAAGCATAAATACCTCGTGGTTACCAGTTCAGTTATAGCTAGCCCACAGCTCTTCTCGGCTCTCAACTCTGATTTGGATGGATAAATGATGATCATGAATCGTGTGCTTTCAAATTGCAAATTGTTTGCTTCTCGTAATGCCGCGGACTTCCGGCTTCCAGGCAATGAAGTTGCTTCTGCAGCTTATTCACATTGCAGTTGCAGTCCCTTGTTTTCATTTTGAGCAATTTGGAGTTAGTTGTATCGTTTTCGTAGTTTTTCAGCGAAATGAAAAGTATTTCGCGATCCATTCTTTCGAAATGGGAAATTATGGGCCAGGAGTGGAGCAAGTTTTCAGTTGTGAGGGGTTCTGTCCGTCCTTGTGTCAAAAACAAACAATTAGGATAATGCAGCAAGGGACCAAAGATTTGTTAAGTTTTATGTGCAGTGTCACTCTCAGTAAGATTGTGGTATGAAAATGTAAAATATTCCTTTTGACATTGTAGGTAATGTGAACTTAAATAAATAATTGCATTAGTCTTCAGCAGTTGACGGAATGAATGTTCACCAATTTCTGTTCTCTTTCTGTTACAGCCAAGACATTCTGCCAAACTTTTGAATGTCCTGAGGCAGACTCCTCAAAGAAATGGGCCGGATGTCTTTTTCAGTTTTCCCGGCAGAAAGGGTTCTGTAAGTAAATCACGTCTTAACATATCTTTGTGCATTAAACTTCAATTGCAAGATACATGATTTTTCAAGACAATTCTCTAATGTTTTTATCAATCTTCATTCAGGCAATAGTGCTTCCGCCTCTAGCCAAATGGCCATATGAAAATGGATTCACTTTTACTACATGGTTCCGGCTTGACCCTATCAATTCAGTCAACATTGAACGGGAGAAGCCTTATTTATATTGGTAAAGTCAAATTAAGATAAATTTGTCCATTGACTTATTTTATTACATCATATTAATGAGTCTCACTGAAATTTTTCTGGTCTTCTTTTTCAGTTTTAAAACCAGTAAAGGTGTTGGTTATTCAGCACATTTTGTGGGGAATTGTCTGGTTCTCACATCAATGAAGGTGAAAGGCAAGGGCTTCCAACACTGTGTCAAGTATGAATTTCAACCTAGAAAAGTACGTTTTCATTCTTCAAGTTATAAACTTTTTTAAAAATTTGTTTTCACTACTTTTTACATCAATTGATGTATTGGTTAATTCCCTTCTCTTTCAGTGGTACATGATAGCAGTAGTATATATTTATAACAGATGGACCAAAAGTGAAATCAAGTGTTTAGTGAATGGGCAACTTGCCTCTAGCACAGAAATGGCATGGTTTGTATCAACAAATGATGTTTTTGACAAATGCTACATTGGTGCTACCCCAGAACTAGATGAAGAACGAGTTTTTTGTGGACAAATGTCTGCCATCTATGTATTTAGTGAAGCTATATCAACACATCAAATCTGTGCAATGCACAGACTTGGTCCTAGTTACAAAGTAAGTCTGCTTTCCACATTTTTTGTAAATGTTTCCAAAACTCTGGGGAATTTTTTCTATATTTCTATCCTTTTCAGAGCCAATTTCGGTTTGACAATGAATGCAACCTGAACCTTCCTGACAATCATCGACGGGTGAGTGAGTGGGGTGACTTAGAACATGAAGTAGAACCACCTGAGACCACTCATAATCCGCAAAGCTCTGAGCCACCACAGTGCATGACCGAGCAATGGCTACGTTCAGTAAGCATGCTTTGAACTTTGTTTCTTATTATGTTTCTTCTTGTGTCTTATTGTAACTTTCATGTATACCTTTATCTGAAAAATGAAATGAAAGCAAAATACTTAAAAGTGAATAACTTAACTCTTTTTTTTAGTTCCTCTTTGTGTTGACAAAGTGGAGAGTAAGCCCAATGCTACTTTTTAAAATCTGAAAATGTGTAACTCACAAAATTTAGGTTTCAGTGTCTTCTGTTAAGTTAGTCCTGAAAATGTGAGGTATTTATTGCAGTTTACTAGGCTCTTTTTCAGTGAAATCTTTCACTTGGATCAACAGTTGGTTATTAGTCTCAGTACAATATGACCTAGTAGACAGGGAAGATGCATAAAAGTGGTAGTGTAGATTATCTGCAGTTGATGTCCTGCACCATGCTTGGCTTAAAATTTTGTGTGTCACCCAACCTTAAGTGTTAGTTCTTTGAAGGTAAAGCTATTTTTTAGTTTCGTCAGTAGCAATTTGCATTTTAGGGGAAATATTTTTAATTTTGGGGGTATGCTATTAAAAGAGGCATCTAGCCATATCATATTCTAGTGCTGAATGATTTTTATTTCTGTCATTCATTTCTCAAGTACTATGTTGTGAATTGGTAGTTACTTTGTCTTTCTAGTGTTTGTGTAGAGTTTTAGATTGCTCTCATTTTTGCTTTACACTTGAGTGGTTATCAATCTGTCTTGTTATAGGTGATGTTTTACATGATTTGGTTGTAAAGGCACAAGTGTTATGTTCCTGTGAACTTTCTAATTTCTACTTAATTTATTCTGTATGGAAGACGGTGACCTCAAATCTTCTTTCATTTCTCAGGTATTATATGATGGAAAACTGTCCAGTGCAATAGTATTCATGTATAATCCAGTTGCAACAGACAGTCAGCTCTGTCTCCAGTCAGCTCCAAAGGGTAACCAGTCATATTTTGTGCACACGCCTCATGCTCTGATGCTCCAGGTTAGTATCAGTCTCTTCAAAATCACAAGGGATATTTATTAATCTAGAATTAAAATAATCTGTATGTACATGTATTATTATTTCTGCAGGATGTCAAAGCTGTAATTACACACTCAATCCACTCCACGCTCAATTCAATAGGAGGGATACAGGTGTTGTTTCCATTATTTTCACAATTAGATTTGCCATATGATTCACCATTAGGATCTCAAGAAACTAAACGAGATTTACAGTTATGGTGAGTTGGTTTTAAAAAATTTGTTTTCTGTTTTATCTTTCTGTCAAAAATTCTGTTGTTATTTGGGCTAACAATTATTAACTATCGCCATTTTAGCTCAAAACTGCTTGGATTCATTTGTGAACTTGTGGAAAGTTCTTCCACAGTTCAGCAACACATGATTCAGAATAGAGGGTTCCTGGTCATTAGTCTAATGCTTCAACGCTCATCCCGAGATCACCTCACCACTGAAGTACTTCTGTCATTTTTGGCTCTTACAAAGCATTTAGTGACATGTATGACTCCCAACAGTGAACTTCTTCTGAAACAGGTAATTTTGCTTATGATAATAGATAGTACTTCTTTTCCAAGTATAACTGGTTCAGAATATGTTCTATTTACCCAAACTTGTGTTCCTTTTGCAGTTGTTGGATCATGTCCTATTCAACCCTGCATTGTGGATCTACACTCCAGCAAATGTTCAAACTCGTCTGTACTCATATCTTGCATCTGAGTTCTTATCAGACACAGGAATATATTCAAATGTTAGAAGAGTGTCAACAGTATTACAAACGGTTCATACTTTAAAGTATTACTACTGGGTAATAAATCCACGAGCTAAAAGTGGCATCACACCTAAAGGTCTAGATGGACCCCGTCCTGCCCAGAAGGATATCCTTGCCGTCAGGGCATACATTCTCTTATTCTTAAAACAGTTAATCATGATTGGAAATGGTGTGAAGGACGATGAACTGCAAAGCATTCTTAATTATCTCACAACAATGCATGAGGTATGATGATTCTCATTATCAATACGAAAGTGATGTAAATTTTGTCTGATTTTCTTGCGTTGTGACGAAATGTCTTGGCTTCTGTCCTCACAGGATGAAAATCTTCACGATGTTCTTCAAATGCTCATTTCATTGATGTCAGAACATCCATCATCCCTAGTTCCTGCTTTTGATGTTAAACAGGGTGTGCGCACCATTTTCAAGCTGCTTGCTTCTGAAAGCCAGCTTATCCGTCTACAAGCACTAAAACTTTTAGGTTTCTTTTTGAGTCGCAGCACTCACAAGTAAGTAATGAATGATCTACTTGGGAAAAACAGAACTTAAAAGTGTTATTTTCTTCTTCTGATAACTTTGTGATTTTTTTTCTGCACAGGAGAAAATATGACGTCATGAGTCCGCACAATTTATACACTCTGCTTGCAGAGAGATTGCTTCTCAATGAGCAGACTCTTGGACTTGCTACTTACAATGTTCTTTATGAGGTGAGACAAGGCTTCTGTATAAGTCTGCATAAACTGCATGAGGGACAGTTTTTTTAGGTGAAAAATTATTTCTGTCATTTAATTTATTAATGTCATTGCTCTCTTTTGTGTATTACAGATCATGACTGAACATATTAGCCAACAAATTCTTTACACAAGACATCCTGAACCAGAATCACACTATCGATTAGAAAATCCAAGTAAGCTTACCTTCCTCTATCTCATGAATAAATTTCTCCTATCACTTACGTAAACAATAGGCCTTAATTCATTTTTTCATTTTTTCTCTATTTTCAGTGATACTTAAAGTGGTTGCCACTTTGATTCGGCAATCGAAACCAACTGAACAATTGCTTGAAGTAAAGAAACTTTTCTTATCAGATATGACTCTTTTGTGCAACAGCAATCGAGAAAATCGAAGAACTGTCTTGCAAATGTCAGTCTGGCAGGTAAATATCAGAATCTCATTTTATCTGTTTATACATTTTTATTTAAGTATTTCAGTTTAATCCAAGGGAGGTTGGAGAAAAGTTCATTGATATTCTGCAACTTTCTTGCAGGAATGGCTGATTGCAATGGCTTACATTCATCCAAAAACTGCTGAAGAACAGAAAATATCTGACATGGTCTACATTTTATTTCGTATGCTCTTACATCATGCAATTAAACATGAATATGGTGGATGGAGGGTGTGGGTGGACACCCTTGCAATTGTTCACTCAAAGGTTTGTCTGACAATCACCTGTGCAATACTGAATATCAGTTTCACAATCAGACCTAATTTAATTTAAGTAAATTTACTTTCCAGGTCTCATATGAGGAGTTCAAACTTCAATTTGCACAGATGTATGAGCACTACGAACGCCAGCGTTCTGACAATATAACCGATCCAGCCCTGAGGCAGCAGAGACCAATCAGTACCATATCAGGCTGGGATCAGCAACAACAACAGGGTGGGCAACATCATCCACCTCATCATCCTGGAGGACAACGTGCGATTGCCCATTCTGAAGGCCAGTCGAATGGCTACCATGAATGGCACAATGGAGAAACTGACAACTCCCAAGTAAGCACTCGAATGCTCTGTTGTAGCTTGCCTTCAAACTTATACCCACCCATACGTCAGAAATTAAAATTTTAAATTTACTTTTTTTAGGAAATGGAAGACCAGCAGCAGCCTCCAGCTTGCAATTGTGAGCTTGATTCAGAAAATTCTGATACAGCAGCCAGTGCTTGTCCGGAGGGTACGTGCTATGCTCTGCCGTCAACAGAGATAAAGGATGCAGGCGATCACGCAGATACATGTCAAGAAGATGCCTCCTGGGCTGGAACACCCGAGCCAGTCGGTGAAGCTCTCATAGACTCAGTGTCAAGGGACGGGCATGTTCCTGATTCTCAACAGGGTAGCGACAAAATAGACCAACCACCAACAAGTGAAAGTGTTACCTCTGATGGAACTAGAACTTTATCTGATTCTCATCCCGCACACGTTCAAAGTAGTGTCAGTGCTAACTCATCTCCAATTCGATTAGCATTATCTTCCCCAGTATCCAGTCCCAAAAAGACTGAATCTTCAGAAACTGAAGTTGTCCATTGCTCAAGTAGTCAAAGTGATTTGGAGAAGGGCGATGCTGTAGTTGATTCTGTTGAAGACAGTATTAATTGCTCAAATCCAGTCATCGAAGGTAGAGAAGAAATGGTGAACACTTTAGAAACAAGCGCCTTTAAAGTTTCCAAAACAGAGATTGAAGAGGACAATGATGAAGAAGATGAAGAAGAAATCATATGCAGGCTTGGTGAAGAGACATCATCAATGCACTCTGCAATTGAGGAGCTTTCTAGTCCATCACCAACTCACAGTAAAATAGGCGAATCACCAGAAAAATCTCAAGAAATTTTTGATAACATGTCTCCTTCTAAAACTGAGGAAAATAGTGATTCTGCTCTTTCACCTGAATTACATGAGGAATTTGTCTCTGTTACACAAACAGAACCTTTGGTTAGCATTGCAACTGAGGACACATCTGTTCACAATGCTTTGTCTTTAAGTACTGTCAGTGACAGTGTACCGTCAGATTCTGGAGTGTCTGGAGTAACTCCAACCACCGAAGACATTTCAACACCTGGTGATACAGATACTGGTGAGAACACTAAAATATATATATTTGAATGGATACTTGATTTTCGTTTGTAATATTTTTCATTTTTTCATTTTT
The DNA here is from genome assembly GCA_902196195.1 of Aptinothrips rufus. Lineage (NCBI taxonomy): Eukaryota > Metazoa > Arthropoda > Insecta > Thysanoptera > Thripidae > Aptinothrips > Aptinothrips rufus. Next base: position 9,958 of record CABIKL010000879.1, on the reverse strand, counting down.
TTTCTTTTTCATTATAGCATCAGAAGCTCGTCGCATAGAGCTGAGTGGATCAGAAGCCATTCCCTCTTCTGCCCAGGGTGAGGAAGCTTTATCAACTGACATTTCATCTGTTTCAAGAACTGTGGCAGAGCCTGAAAGGACTGACATTGCAAAGTCTCCTCCAGTCGTTGCACATGAGGAGGCTTCCCTTGAAATGACTTCAACAGAAGCCGTTTCTATCGACCCAGTCTTACCCGATGGTGCTCCTTCACCTTTATTGCCAGCTGGATCTCCTAAACATTCCCAAACCGATGAGCCTGTATCAGAGTCCTCGGAACCTGTCTCTGACACCCCAGTTGCAGTAGAAGCAAATTATGGACCAATAAGCAATGTAGATATAGCTATAGAAACTGCCTCTGTGGAACCATCAGAAAATGAAGCAATAGTTCCCAACCACGCTGAAGTCCTTCCTCAGGTCGAGGAGAATGCAAATGTGATTTTCACAGAGCATGTTGCGATACCAGAAGATGAGGACCATCTGCAGGATGATGCTGAATTCCTCGTCCACTCTGAAACTAGATCTTCTCCCCAGATAAGACCTCAAAGTACCTCTACTGCCACACAAGTGGAGCATTCCCATTTTGGTAAGATTCATACCTAAATTTTCTGATTTTAAATGACAGGAAAAGAGGGACAAGTCAACTTTTGAGATTTCAAGCTATTACAACTTGGCGTATACATTTGCAGCTGAAAAAAAGAAAGCGTTCTTACTAGATTCATCAGAGCCCTGGGGGCCCACAATTTTTGTGAAAGTGTTATTTTTACTTTCAGTTTTTAATTTTTTTAAATACTTTGTTTGCAGATTCTAAGCAAAGTAAAGAAGACAATGCTTCTTCAGAACAAGGAGCCAGTGCCAATGCCCAAGGAAGACCAATGTTTAGTCCTGGTCCATCAAGACCGCCATTCCGAATTCCTGAGTTTAAATGGTCATACATTCACCAGAGGCTTCTCTCTGATGTTCTCTTTTCTCTTGAAACAGACATTCAAGTTTGGCGAAGGTATTATCTTCATTCTGAATTTTTATCTCATTATTATTTGATATTTGTGTTCCCCTCTCATTATTTTTGTGTTCATTACTCTTCTAAGAATGGTCTCTGTTTTTATTGCAGTCATTCTACAAAATCTGTGTTAGATTTTGTGAATAGTGGAGAAAACCAAATATTTGTTGTGAACACAGTACATCTAATATCTCAACTAGCAGACAATCTTATTATAGCTTGTGGAGGATTGCTCCCTCTTTTAGCATCTGCCACATCCCCAAATGTAAGCTTGATGCTCATTGTTAAAATAATCAGTCCTCATTTGCATTGATGTGTTAAAATAATAACTGTTCTCTTTTAGAGCGAGCTTGAAGTGATAGAACCAACACAAGGCATGCCAATCGAAGTTGCGGTCTCATTTCTGCAACGTTTAGTTAACATGGCTGATGTCCTGATCTTTGCAAGTTCTCTAAATTTTGGTGAACTAGAAGCTGAAAAAAATATGTCAAGTGGTGGTATCCTTCGCCAGTGTCTTCGACTTGTAAGTCTTATCCCTATCTTTTTATTAGTTTTAAGGCGAAAAAACATGTGCATACATGATTCAGAGAAATGCATGTACATTTCAATTTTTTCTGTTTCGTAGGTTTGTACATGTGCTGTGCGTAATTGTTTGGAGTGCAAGGAGAGAAGCCGCCCTTACTATAATGCATCTGCCACATCAGTTTTCAATTCCAACAATAAGAATATTCATTTACAATCTCTGATCCGTGGTGTTCAGGCTTCACCTAAAGTGAGTGTTCTAATAGTTGAGTATCCATTATGAAATACTAAGCTGATATTGCTTCTTTACTAACATGCCTGTTCTTTTGTTAAAGCAGAATATTGTTGAGAACTTATCAAGCCAGTCAAGTCCAGTTAAAGATCCTGAGAAGCTATTGCAAGACATGGATGTGAACCGTTTAAGAGCAGTAATATACCGTGATGTGGTAAGTATCATACTCTTCCCTTATTTCCTGTTCTGGGGAAAAAACAAACAAAAAAGACTAATTTATTCTCCGATTTTCTCAATTTCAGGAAGAAACAAAGCAAGCACAGTTCTTATCCTTGGCTATTGTTTACTTTATTTCTGTGCTCATGGTTTCAAAGTATCGGGATATTCTTGAACCACCTCTTGTTGCCAGAGTACCAACCCCTCCTACTCCTGTTCCTCGCAGTAATGGCACTTCACAACATAGCAATAGCCCTCCAGGTATGTACACTTTAGCCTCAATAATCACTTACCACTAATCACTATTTCTTAAGTACGTGGATATTATGCACATTTGAATGAAAGATATCTGTTTTGTAGCAGTGCGGAGGGGAATGTTCTGTCTACATATTGCTCATCCCTGTCGTAAATGAATCAAAAAATGAAAAATGTTATCCTCATTCTGTTCTTATAACATTTTATGCAACGTCTTTTGATCTCAGCTTTAAAGCCTCACTTTATCAGATTTAGATAAGGATTGCTACTAAAGATGCACTCAATATAGCTCACATGATTAATGACTTAGTAAAATGCACTTGTGCACTTAACAATTATTTTACAAAGTGGGTTCATTTCATAGGGTACCTGTACTATAGTGCTACAGTATTAGGGAGTGCTTTTGGGTTTAGAAAATATTGGTACTTTATTAATGGTCATGGAAATGAGCAGTCCGCCTGAACCAGAGCCTCTTTTCCTCTCTGGAAATTTTGCCACCAATTCTGATTGAGCATTGGTTGATTCTCTTTCATGCTGGCTGTCTAGAAGGAGGAACAAGACCCTTATTTCCACAATGGTCTCATCATGTTTACCCTCAATTTCTTCCTGGTTCCCATCCTGATGCAACACCCGCTCAAAACACAAATGCAAATTCCGTTCCCCCTCAAAACGCCAATCTAAATCACAGTACCCACCATCAGCAAACAGTACAGCGGAATCACCAATTAATTAGAAATCACATCAACAACAAGCTTGATCACGCAGCACCACAGCTGCGCTTCCGTAGAAATATGGCGAAGCCAGGTAACAGACATGTATCTGGTGTGAGCATGATTCACTTCTAGCATGTTCCATTATTTTTCCTATTTTTAAAACTTTTATAAATCCTTGAAAAGAGTTCGTGTGTATTCCTTTTTCATGTTTACTCTCACTTTTTGTGATTCTCCATTCAAGTAGTCATCATTTTGTTGTGCATGTTGATTGCTTTTTGGCGCTCAAATTATGTTCTGTTTATAAGAACTTACGAACAATTTTTGGTTCATGTTTTTTAACTTTAGTTTACAGGACATCCATGTTTCACTGACGATTCTAAAATTAATAGCGGTAAGGGTCAGCTGCCTAGCTACTTTTTTTCATTAGTTTTGAAAGATATGTAGGTCTCAAAAATTTCTTGTCAAATTTTATTAACTTTTCCCTCTTTCTTTGTTTTTCTTTCTTTTCTTTTTTAATGCATTGAATGGGTTTACTTGTTTTTTCTTCATTCTAGGAGTCATGTCATGACATCCCTCATGTTTGATAATCTGTATCAGTGACACTGCATTTCAGGCAATTACCCCAAAAATTGTACCCTATTGTCTATCCAAAGTATTGTTCTTCAGCTCAACTTATGCTGAGTTCTAAATACATCATTCATAATTTTCTGTTCACACAGTGTTCAATGTTTTTCAAATTTTCTTGGCATGTCAGTATGCTCCATGCATTAGTCTTTTACTGTTAGACGCTGTTGGCTCACTTATGTTTTCATTTCTTTCTTTTTTTCAGTTTACATTTCTATTCTACTGCTCTCTCTGCGAAATGCTTTTTGTAAGAGATATGAGTTCAACGCAGACCTTAGGGAATGATGACCTTCCTCTGATGCATTACCATTTTGTATCTATGTTGACTTTTACCTATTCACACTACATTATGATGTACAGTCTTGGCCAATTTTAGTTCTATTTCTATTGTATGTCAGCAAAATTAAAGAAATTTTGCTTTCATGAACTCCTATATAAATAATACCACAAGTTTTTTTTTGCACGCATCTTACCTTCTCTTCCAAATAAATAGGTCTCTGTCTCTTTGGTATTCCTCATCTTAGATGCTAGTCGACTGGAGTGATAAAGATAAGAATAAGTGATAGCTTTATGTATAAAATAAATAGCTTATATCTTAGTTTAGGTCTTTGCTGCGATGGGTTAAAGTTTGTTTCTCGTTTGTGCTAGTTTAACCTAGATTCCTTCCTTAATTTCCTTATTTTCTTTAAACCTTTTGCAAATCTAGGAAAATATCACTACTGGCGTACTGATCTTATATTTTTCTATTTTCTTACCAATTTCAGCCCAACATAGGTCCTTGTGTTCTCATGAGGATGGTGAATACGACGTCATAGTTGTGGATGAAAACAACTCATCAGTTCTCGCTGATCATGACTCCCACTCCAGTGGACCAACTTCTCTCAAGGCATGTATTGCTGTTTTGTGTTTGGTTTACTTTGAAGGGATCTGGTTTGGGTTGAATGCGTGATGGAAACACTTTTGCTTTGGGCTTCTGTGAAAGTTTGATGGTACTGAGGTTTGGGAAATCTAATTGATTACTGTGGAAGGATTTAAAGTTTCTTTGGAGATAAGCAGCATCAGTTTTTTTTTTTTTTTTTCCTTTTTAATATGCTTACAGATTTCAATAAGTGATTTTTGAAATTTTGTTTATTCCCCAATCTTTGTAGATTTTTAGATTGATAGTCTTATGTGTCTGAAGTTATCTTCTCATATTTAAAGATCTTGCTAAACATAAAGAAGTAGACATTTAGTTTTTTTGTTCATGATAGAGCTCACAATTTTCAGTGTCCTTTTTGTCTTTTTGTTTTTTTGTGCCTTAATACTGTAGTTTTCATACTGTTCATAAATAGTTGGTTTCAAACTAGACCTAAAGTATGCAACATGTGAGACGACCATGTTAGGCTTGGAGTGTTTTGAACTGTGTTTTACAAGAACTTTTTGAGTATTTTGGCATGAGTCTGAGATCTATTACTCTGATGATCGAAAGAGTCTCTGAACATCACATACCGCTGCAGAATGCTGGCTGCTCTTGGTCTCTCAAGCATGCTCTGTCTATCTTCGATGCATGATGGACTCTATTGAATCTTCTGTCATTCTACTAAATATTTTTGGGCCCCTCTTCTGCCATAAAATTGCATGTATTTCAAAAGTGCTCTTTCTACAATACTACAAATGTGTGGATGAAAATTCAAAATTGAATTGGATTCTTGAATTTAATATAGTGGTGAAAAGAAAAATAATACTAGCAATGTAGACCACTCGCATCTGTGGTAACATACATCTTTGATATGACTGTAAGGAACTTACGGTGTTGGTCTTTGTGTCTGTCTGCTGCCTGCCACTCTCAAACACCTTTAGCATAACGAGCGGACCCACGTAACTACATGCCACACAAGCTACCCACAGGTAGCTCCTTCTAACAATGGTGGTCAACTGGCTTCACTGCCCACCATGCTGTGCAAGGTATGAGAGACAAATCTCATGGGAAATAAAATTTTTAAAAAAAGGAAAAAAAGAAAGAAAAAGGCAATTAAAATAATGGGGAGGTACAGCCAGGAAGATATTAAAACTTACATGCAACATTTAAAGTTTCAATATCTCATACATAATAAATGCTCTCAATTCTTTAGTCACGAGTATAGAGGTTCAAAAGGTAGTTTTTGTATCTTAGTTTCTTCTCTTTTATACTTAGAAGTAGTCTTTATCTTATTGCTCGTTGTTTAAGGTCAGCAATTATGTATCATTTGGAGTGGTTAATATTCATTCATCACAGATGGGTAGATGAATCTGTTTGATACAGATGTAGTAAATATAAAGTACATTACATATTTATGTACAAAGTTTGCTGCATGTTACTGGCATGTTATTTTTTATTTGTTGGTGATTTACTGATCCTTTTGAGTTCAGCTTTAACTCGAGTTGCAAATATCTGTTGTCATTTATCTCATTTCCATGCCTTAAAATTGTCACTTCTGCACTTTTCATACAGAGGTGCCATTGTTTTGACTTTTTGAACCACTCTAAAATTGCATATCACATGACTAATTTGTAAATTCTCCGTTAAAAAATATTTTGCGTTTTCCGGTCCGTCTATTTTTGTGTTTGCAGGCTATAATCCAGCTATGAATCTTTTATTGTTTGCAGAGTGCTGGGTCAGTTGAGGACATCAGTGCACACCATGCTGCTGTTGTGACAGTAGAAACCACAGACTACAATCCAACCTTGTCTTCGGTACCCAGTGATGAAATCATTCAGAATAACAATGAGGAGCCTTCCACTAAGAGTATTGGTAAAATTTTTGATTACTTTTTTTCATATGATGTAATCTAAATGAATTGGTGTTTTTATTCTACATTAACTTGAATTTTTTTCTTTCTGATATTTGTAGCTATGGAAGCAGTGATGGAAGATAATGATGACAGTTGGACCGACGTCAATTTGAATGAGGATGGTGATCTAGTAGCAACTGCTCGCATCAAAGACAGAGCGGAGGAGAACAGAAACCTGCACAATATCTCACAATCTCAAGGTGGGTTAGCCTGCAGGCCTCCCTAACTTTATATCACCTTTAGCACTTTAGCACTGACAGATTTCAACTGTGGTAGTTTGATGTTCCTGGTATTGATAATACCTGGCGGTGGTATTTTGTCAACAAGGTACTTCCTCTGGTCTTAAAACACGAGAATGTTTCTAGGTTTACTATATCGAGTTTTTAGAATTTTTTTCCAAATTTCTCTTTTTTATTGTTGATAACACCAGGTACCTGTGGCATAATTGATCTGACTAGTGGCAGCACGTTTAGCACTTTTTATGACCACTACCACAGATACCTTGGCAAGCGATGTGTACTTTAGAGTTTAGTGACACACTGCACTTTGGGTATAGTGAAAGTACCAACAGTATACTGTAGCTATGCTCAAACTTTGTAAAAGTCCACCACTATTTTTCGGACAAACAAAAAAATACTTGTGTTGATACTGTATTGTCGTGCGTACATTATGAAGAAGGGTATCTCGGTGACTGACTCAGTTATGATTGCCAGGCGCGACGCTGGACGCCGAGGGCAACATGGAGCGCGGAGAGAAGCCTGCGGGGGAGATCTCGGTGGTGCGGGTGCCGGCCGAGGCGCTGGCCGGACCGTGCGGTGTGCCCGGGGGCGGCATGGGAGCGGGGGCGGGGGCGGGGGGCTCCGCCCCGCTGCCCCCGCGACCGGAGGAGCTGCCCATCAAGGGTCTGGAGCCGCTCCCGCTGCCCATGTCGACGCCGTCCAGGGAGGCCTCCCTCACCCAGAAGCTGGAGTCTGCGCTTGGCTCGGTGTGTCCGCTGCTCAGGGAGATCATGGTGGACTTTGCCCCCTTCCTCTCCAAGACGCTGGTCGGCTCGCACGGCCAGGAGCTGCTCATGGAGGGCAAGGGGCTGACCACGTTCAAGAACAGCCAGTCCGTGGTGGAGCTGGTGATGCTGCTCTGCTCCCAGGAGTGGCAGAACTCGCTGCAGAAGCACGCGGGGCTCGCGTTCATCGAGCTCATCAACGAGGGCCGCCTGCTGTCCCACGCCATGAAGGACCACATCGTGCGCGTGGCCAACGAGGCCGAGTTCATCCTGAACCGCATGCGGGCCGACGACGTGCTCAAGCACGCCGACTTCGAGTCGCAGTGCGCGCAGACCCTGCTGGAGCGGCGAGAGGAGGAGCGCATGTGTGACCACCTCATCACCGCGGCCCGCCGCAGGTACAGTCAGCCCAGAAACCAAGGGGAAAATAAATATTTGAGACCTATTGTAAAATGATCAGGAAGCTACGAAACGGGTTTTGGAATAATTAAAAAATGACATTCAAAAACATTTTTGTTCACCCTGAATTTCCGGTTGGGATGGCCCACAATCTGGGGTATAGTTTTTCTGTGAGCGCGCAAGTCTGAATCCCCTAGAAGAGATAGATGGTGGTCATTTCAGCAAAAAGTGATGCCATGGCGGGACATTTTTCTCACTCTCTCTCCCTAAGACGCTTATGAGAGGAAGTGAGTAATTAAATCTGTACCTGTCGTCAGCGAATTCTGAACAAAAAGCAGGAAAAATACAAGAAAAATAGAAAAAAGACAGTAACAGTTGGAAAATTTGGCAACGTGTTTTAGTTATGCGCCTTGGATACTTTGAACTAATAATCCAGTGACATTTATTTTGCAATGTAGACCTGTAGTAAATATTATTGATCAGGGCACTATCGAAAAAAATTAATACATTACGTGATAGAAAATTATAAGCGCTTGGGTGTTGGTGGGTCATGTAGGACAAAGTCCCAATTTTGCAAACTTTTCCCAGGACCCAAAAAACTATACCAAAAAAAAAAAGAAGGACTTTTCCCATTTTTTCCCCCCAAAATTTTCAGCAGTTGGTATTTTTGTGCTCCAACCCTGCTCTCTTCTGTATCCAGGGACAACGTGATTGCCTGCCGCCTGCTGGAGAAGACCCGCAACATCCTGTCGAATAAGCACGGCGCGTGGGGCTACATGGACCCGCAGGGCGCCATGCTGAGCGAGTTCTGGAAGCTGGACTCGTGGGAGGACGACGCGCGGCGCAGGAAGCGGTTCGTGCACAACCCTCGGGGCTCCAGCCACCCTGAGGCGACCCTCAAGGCGGCCCTGGAGCACGGAGCGCCCGAGGACGCCATCCTGCAGGCCAGGGAGGAGTTCCACGCCCACCTGGCCGCGTCCCGCAGCCAGCAGGCCAGCCAGCAGGCCATGCAGCAGCAGTCCACCGACCTCCTCGACGACAGCGAGCTGCTCGCCGACGACCGCGACCTGGACGTCGACCTCACCGGTAGGCTACTTCCCGGCCCAGTGTCTGCTTCGTATGCCCGAAACTTTTCAATGTACACAGAAAAATCAAAACCCAGCAATATTGAAAAAAAATAATTATAATTTGAGAGTCAGTTTCGCACACATTCCGTAATGACCGGAACTCAAAGAAATCTGTTTTTCAATGTAGGTCTCAAAATAACCACCCAATTTTTAAAAAAAACGATTCTACCCGTGCTTTCTGGGTTGGATTGCCCCAGAAACCTCCCTGTCCCATGTTCCCTGATTTTTTCCGGATTTTGGCGCATTTTTGAAAAATTTAATGGAAAGTGTTGCAACTTACGTAAATTTCAAAAGATACTTAGGTTGTGTGCTGATAGAGAATTCTGACTGCAGGCCCTGTGAACATCAGCACGCGCGCGAAGCTGATCGCGCCGGGCATCGTGGCCCCGGGCACCGTGTCCATCACCTCCACGGAGCTCTACTTCGAGGTTGACGAGGAGGACCCCGAGTACAAGAAGGTGGATGCTGAGGTGAGTCTGAGCGCCCACAGGCTAGGCCACCCATCGTACACCGCCCAGCATGGATCCCGCCCGTCCCGCCCCCACTCCCAGTGATGGGAAAACGCGACCCGCGAGAGTCCTCCATTCCATGAAGGACTAAATCTTCTTCGCCATCCCTGGTGCACAGTTCTCCGTTCAGAATGAAGGACTCTAACACTGTAACTGTGACGAGTATGGTCACGACCGTGGAAAATTTCAGGTGAAAGACCGTAAAAAATTACAGATGAAAGATTTAGAAGTTTTAGCAATATTCTTTTCATTTTATGGTACTTTCGCTTTCATTATGAAAATGATCGTTGTTTGAAACCACCTGACCCGCGCGTTGAAAAATAAAAATTATCAGGTTAAAAACTCAGCAATTTTGTGATATTGAAATTACATTTACAAATATGGTAAAATTACCATAATTCCAAAATTACCGAATTAAAAAGTCGGCAATTTTGTGTCAACAATAGTGTTGAAATTACCTTGAAAAATGTGGTAAAATTACCATAATTCCAAAAAAAAAAAAAAAAAAAAA